>VYZS01017664.1:44914-59765 GCA_013400695.1 Neodrepanis coruscans
TTATGAGCACAGCTTCCCACACAAGAATTCCTGTATGCCTTTGCTCTCTTCTGCATTGAGAAATATTTTATCTGTATTGCTAAATTAGCAGGATCAAGTTGAAAGTTGCTGCCACCACCTATCTTTTGACAGGTTCTCAGGCTAGCTTGGAGACAGGGAGAGAGGGTTTGCACTCAGATTGCACAGAAATTGCACAGAAATTATTCAACTGTCTTGAAACATGATGTTGTGAAGTATAAGCCATGTTCAGATTCAGCTGAGAAAGACAGTGTGCATGTGGTCAAGAAGACAAACTCGTCTCTTACTGGTTGCCATAGTGAATCACGTCCATCATCCCATGTTTCTCTGTAACTTTAACTGGGAACTGCCCATAGAGAGGATGCTGGAGATCATATTAGGTCACCTCAAATCCAAGAACATTAAACTGAACAATATCCAGATCTGTGCCTGGGGCTGAGTGACTGGGCAAGTCTGCATAAGTGTGAATAGGAGCTCTGGCCCTTGCTGTTTGCTCTATCTAAACCTGTATTTTGCTTTATACCTCACTGAACTATTGACTGCCCTATTTTTAAATAGAAAAGTGAGATGATTTGGCAAGTCTCTTGTATCTGGAATTTTGTATGTTTTATGTAAAAACCAATCACACCGGCCAGTCACTCTGCTTGGCAAGTCACTGTACATCATCTGAGACACAGTAAATCATAAGACTGTATGTCAGAGCCAGAAGTGCTGACCTTTGGGAAGGAAAAATCTTTGAAGAGAAACTCTGCCATGATGACAGCAGTAAAATTCTGCTATCTGTGGTAAATTGCAGAGAATATAAACAATGCAGATCTTGAGCAAGCTTTTCAGAAGCACTCAGCATTGCTGTGACACTGCTCCTTTTGAAGTCCCTGGTGAAACAGAAGCCACTTCTGAAAACTTTTGAAGATTTACAGCCTTGAGCAAATAACATAATAGGTGACAAGAGAAAGGAGTCTAAGCCATCTTTCCAGGGCTTTAACTGTTCAGGTTTTGTTGTGCTTTCTGATTTAAGGGGCAGCTCAAGATTGCTTTAAATTGTGTCTGGAATGGTCTACAAGTGGCACAACTTTACCAGACGGAAGATGAAGTGTCTATATGCTTTATTATATACTATCTCTCAGGAAGCCCTGTCTCCCAAGCAAACATCTTATGTCTTTGGAGTTCCTGCAGTATCCCTGTGGTTGTTGTTTCTGTCAAAGTGCTGCATTGCCACCCGCCTTCACAAGAAGCATGGTTGTGAGAATGTGCTGTAGTCTCTGCTTGTAGTTAATTCTTTCTTTCTTTTGTAGTAGGGGTAAGGGAGACATCATGGAGATTTAATTTGGGATGCAACTATAAAACAAAGCAGGGGGGTGGTCTCAGGGAATCTCATCTGGTCTCTTCTCAGCAGGCAACTTTTCATTACTTTCCATGCTGGAATGTATATTGTCCCATGGCTCATGTGTGTGTTGCAGTTACAGCTTGCTTGGCAGTTTTTCTTGTTTTCCCATTGTCTTGGGTGAACTTGTAGAAGTATGGTGCTGAGAGATTAGTTTTAGTCACAGGAAGAACTGGCATGAGCCAGCGTTTTTCATTTGCACCTCTCTTCACGGTCTTTTGTTTTTGGCCTACAGCCCAGCCTGTATACTGAAGCTGGGAGTCCCCAGCATTACTCAGACAGCAGAGCCCTAGCCTGACCCAAGTGCTGTTCTTGTAAAACCATGGGGATTGCTACCCACAGCCTCCTCTGAACAAAGGTGATCAATCACCTAACTGCTGGCCTCAGAAGATGGATAAATGACTTCTAGGATGAATGTCCAGACATTATCCTTACATCATGTCCCATATGGATCTCAATTTGGGTTGTCTTCCACTGTAAAAGCTATCCGTGAAATCCTTCTGCTGTCAAAGTTCTTCAGGGTGTTGGTACATGATTGTGGCCCATTTCTGTTGATATTTATAGTGCATCTTCCAAATGATTCCTGCCTCTTACTAGTCCATTGACAAAGCAAATGCAGTGAGGTGGTTTCCAGGTTTATCCTCCAGTCTCTGCAAAGCCCTGCTGATGCTCTGTGCAAAGAGCCAGAATCAAAATCTCTAATCTTTATTCGTAGCTCACAGCCAGCGCCTGGTGCATGTGAAATCCCGCCTGAAGCAAACTCCGCGGTACCAGACCTTGGAACGGGACCTGATCGAGTATCAAGAGAGGCAGCTGTTTGAGTACTTCGTTGTGGTGTCACTGCACAAGAAGCAGGCTGGTGCTGCCTATGTCCCTGAGGTTACCCAGCAGTTCCCATTGAAGGTGTGCTGCCTGTCAGGACGGCCTGGCTGGTGTGACTTGGATTGCGTGGTGCACTTGCACAGCTGGAGAAAGCTACAGCTTCTCTGTTGACTGCATGTTACATCATTAACCCCTCTGCTGTGTCAGTGTTCAGGGAGACTGAAGATAGAGGAGCTGCAGTCACCACCCAAAAATTATCATGGTGTCCCTCACTGCTGAAAGAGCAGCTGATTTAGATCGTTTCCTGCCCTTGGCTATGACTTTTATGTAGCTATTCCCTTTCTCCCTTTTTTCTCTTTAAAGAAAACTGATGGTTGGGAGAAGACACGTGTTCTTAAAGGGAAGGTACAATTTTCACCTATAGCCTAGCACAAAATGGGGAATGAAGAGTGGGAGAAACACAGAGCCAGTGTGACAGCATGTTTGTAAGTGGAATGTAACCAGAGCTCCCTTCAAACTTCAGTTCTCTCACCACTTGCTGGAAGTTGTGTCCTAGATTAGAGGCACAATATAGCAGGCGCAGGTGCTTCAGATGCAGGGCTTGGTGGAATTTGGGGCACAGAGGTACCTTAAGATATCTAAAGATTAGGTGAGCCAAAATCACAGAAATTTTAATATCTTCCAGGCAGAAGCTTAGCCTCTGTCATCACCTCTTCATTTGTCACAGGAAAAATATTTGAAGTCATTCCATCCCCACATGACTAATTGGAAACATTCCTTCTCTCTGTTCTGCTAGCTTGAGCGCTCGTTCAAATTCATGCGTGAGGCAGAAGATCAGTTGAAAGCTATTCCCCAATTTTGCTTCCCTGATGCAAAGGACTGGGCCCCCATCCATGAGTTTGCCAGGTAAGTACTGTACTTTTTATCCTGATTCCTGAGAAACGGGGCTATATAGTAAGCTAATTAAATACAAGAGCTGTTACAGTAGAAAATAGGGCAGAATTTTGAGAGGGGTGTATTGAAAGTGCAGAAATATTGCGGGTTTGTTGGGTTTGTATGTCAGCGACTGTTAATGTGGGTGATGGGTATCTTGTCATTCTGGTTTTTCTTTCTACAGTGAGACATTCTCATTTGTCCTGACGGGGGAAGATGGAAGCAGACGATTTGGATATTGTAGGAGGCTGTTGGTAATCATCCTTGAGGTTTTTCTTTTCCTAGAGATGGAGCCTTCTGTGGGGTTGGTGTTACTGGCACCCATTCTGGAAAGTGAAATCCTTCTGCTCTTCTTCAGTGTGGAAAGAAAGGGCAGTAGCAGAGCAGCTTTGCTTTCTTCTTTTCAGTGCCAAAGCCCCTCTCTGAGTGCCATCCTCCACTCCAGGCATAGCTCTCTTGCATTTTCTTTACACCAGCACTTAATGTTATGGCCATGGACTGTTTTTCACCACCAAGCTGAAGACAGGGTTTGTCTCCCTTAGTTTTGGATAACTATTAAACAGTTGTCTAAAGCCGTACTGGTCCTGTAGGCTCCGAGTTGTCTCTGTAGAGCAGTCTGCCCTGCCTTTATAATTTGATTTAGGCAGGCTGGGATCATACTGTGGATATGCCCGTTTCTCCCCACTGTTTCCAACATACCAGGATTTGAGCCAGGTTGTCACCATCACCATAATGTCAAATTTCTGCCAGTTTCTGAGCCAGCCAGTGAGATGCAGAATTAGGAGACTGGTCTCTGTCTTTGCAGCATTTATAACTCTGATGTTTTTTGGTGGTTTTTTGTGTGTGTATTTGCATTTGTCTTGAAAGCCCAGTGGGAAAGGGAAGCGTCTCCCGGAAGTTTACTGCATTGTGAGTCGCCTTGGGTGCTTCAATCTCTTCTCTAAGGTAAGAGAGGGAATTTCTGCTGTAGTTTCAAGAGGGACCTGAAAGGGAAGCCAACACCAGTAAAGTGGGGATCAGGCAAGCTGATGGCTGAAAAAAGGGCCTGACATGGTGTTGGTGAATCAACCATGTGCTGATTCCAGAACCTAGCAAAAATACGGTTAATAGGAAAACTAGATTGTCAGCTTTTTCCTTCTTCCTTCAGTGGAACTACTGGAACATAAGAGAGATTAAAAGGTGGAGTCCTTACTCTGAGTGTGGTGGAAAGTCTGCAAATTCAAAGCTTTTCAGTGACCTCACTGGAACTGCATTTGGTTGCATTTGGAACTGCATCCTTGCTAAAGGAAATTAAGTGTTTTCAATTGCACCTTTTACCTTCTTCCTAATGCTTCAAGGCTCCATGTTGATGCTGGATTAGGGAGAGAACATAGATACTGATGCTTCCTGGTGTTACCCGCCTCCTGATTTACATGTTTTTGTGTCTTCATGCCTTTATTTCAGATCTTGGATGAGGTTGAGAAGAGACGGGGCATTTCCCCAGCTCTGGTGCAGCCTCTCATGAGGAGTGTCATGGAGGCACCTTTCCCAGCTTTGGGACGGACAATTACAGTCAAGAACTTCTTGCCAGGCTCAGGAACAGAGGTAAAGACACCGTCCTAGAGAGAGGGAAGCAGACCAGCAAATGCTGTAGGACTGAAGACTGGAAGTTGGGACCATGACATAGCACTGGGGATCTTCAAGCACAGATTGTTTGACAACTGCGAGGGGCAGCTGGAGAGTAAAGCAGGGGACAGAGGGGATGGCATGGAGACTTCAATGACCTTAGAACCAAATATAAATCATATAGTAAAAATTAATGTTAGGACACAGCCATGCTACTATGGCAAAATGAAATGGGACATAAGCCTTGAAGCCAAGTGACAGATTAGCAGGCCCCATGTTGCCCAGGTTAGATCTGCTCAAAGACCCCCACACTCCCTGAAAACAGGTTCATAACATGTGCTCAAGCATCCTTAATACAGAACCCCTGTCCATGTGGAACAGGACATGGAGTTCTGGTCAAAAACCACACTAGGGTATTGTTGCATCCTTTCTGAATGGCATTTTCACAGCATGGAGGTGGTGATATGTGTTGCATCTCTCATGATGTGGGAGAGGCAGCGTGAGAGATTTTAAGAGTGCAGAGCTTTTGAGCATAACATTGAAGGACTGTGGGAGGATGGAGGGAGACAAATAGAATGTAGTTTTGGCCATACTTCCTGTTGGGCATGTACACCTTTAATGTGAGAGGGAGGAAAGTGAGCAAATTGATGTTGTGTCTGAGGGCTTTCAGCAGAGCACTCCATGATGGCATTCTCCTCAACCCAACTGAAAACAGTCCCAACTAAATGCAATTACTGCAGAAAACATGCAGAGCTAGTTAAAAATGTGCACTTGGTGTGCTGTCAGGATGTAAGAATATTTTGGCTGGTTTGTTTCTAGGATCATTAATGTTCAGTAATTATCTGGTTGATGGAATACACTCCACATTTACACAATACAGTGTTGGGGTGGGTTGCAGGCACTTTGGAGAGTAAGGAGTTAAAATTCAAAGCGATATCCCCACCTCTAAATTCCAGAAATATGTTGAAAGTGTTCAAGAAATGACTGGAGGTAGCATTTAGTACTATGTTCTATTAGACAAAGTGGTGGTCAATGAAAGATTGGACTCAGTGATCTTGGAGGTTTTTTCCAATAGTTGTGTGATTCTGTAAATTGAAGATTTGGTGTGAAATTCAATATAGGCAAGAGCAAAATGCTGGGAAGAAGAAAGGAGTAGTCTAATACAAGTAATAGAAGTAACTGATTGAGCAACAGTACTTCAGAGAAGGATCTGCTGGTAGTGGGCCATAAAGTGAGCAGAAGTAACAATTTGGTATTATTTAGATAAACTCATTCACTGTGAAGGCATGAATATAAATTAAAACAATTTTTCTGCTTTCCAGCACTGGTGAAAATTTATTTAGAATATAGTTTTCAAAAAAATACAACCACTAGGAGAAAGCCCCAAAAGAGTAGTCCTGCTTACTAAGTTGCCTAGAAAATACAGGCAAAGATTGAGAAATTTGTTTGCTTAATAATAGAAAACAAAGGAAGACAGGTGATAACCTTTCAACAGAGAGGAAGGTGACCAGTTGTTCTGAGTGTATACTGAGAATAAGACAACAAGTGATTGAAGTAATTTGCCACTGACATGTTTCAGCTGCAGGCTTGGTGCTAGTGAGAGTATTTCAGAACTAAAGTAATTTTCCTGTGGGATTTATGAAATGTGTAGTGTTGGAGGCTTTCAGAAACAATTTAGATAAATATCTGTTTAAGATAAGGAGTGCTAAGGTGCTGTGACAGGCATTATTTAAGCAGCTACAAACAAAGAAAAATGCCCACAGGCTTCTCTTTTCTGTAACAGATATAAAAAATTATAGTCAGTAGGTGAAGCATCCAGATTCTTGCAATAAAAAAAAAAAAAAAAATTTTGTAACTGTAAAAATCAGAGTGTAGATTTGAAAGGTTCCATGACATTCTGCTGCTTGAATGCCAGAAAGGCTGAAAGCTCTCCTACACAAATTACTTTTCCTCCTTATGAAAAGCTCTCTGTCCCCAGCCCAGTCGAGAGAATTTGTGGTTGGTCTCATGCTGTGCCTATTGGAGTGGACTCTGGGTCATCTTCATCTGGAGGAAGGATTTATGGGAGGTCTTTGGAAAGACAGTGTTTGAGGACTTAACGCTGTGTGATGTTTGGCAGCACAGTCAGTGAGGCCAGTTAGCTGTGAAAATACCTGTTGGGTCCTGGCTTGCCCCAGTCTGAGAGGGCAGCAAGAGCTCACCTGTGGTCTTTTTCTCTCCAACAGGTCATCGAGCTGCGGCGGCCTCTTGACTCCAGGCTTGAGCATGTTGATTTTGAGTCCTTGTTCACATCCCTCAGCGTGCGGCATCTGAGCAGAGTCTTTGCCTCCCTGCTGCTGGAAAGGAGGGTGATCTTTATTGCAGACAAGCTCAGGTACCCTCTTGCATTTCCTTAAAGAAAATTCTGCCAAAGAAGGGAGGCTGAGAAGACTGCAGTGACTGATCTCTTTGCTTTGTCCTTTTTCTTCTCTGCTCTTTTCCAACTTTGTAATGATGTGAGTAGGCTCTTCTTCCCAGGAATAGGGAACTTAGGCCATGAACCAGAATTTCATTTTGCACTTTTTTTTCAAAAAGCATGCTGCTTCTCATCCCCAGTGAGAACCAAACTCCACTTCCTCCAGACGATTTCACAGCAGATCCCCAGTGCTAAGGAAGCAAAACCCCTCCTAATGCTTTATGATGCTGCAGTGTTCCGTGTTGAACTGTGCTGGGTTTTCCAGGGATCAAGCCTTGGTCAGAGTTGCTGCCCTTTCTGAGTTGTTCCCTGATGTCACAAAAAAACCTCCTTAAAATTTTCACCTTGTATCTTAATATTGATTTCTAAAGACTTTTCTTACGGGGGATACAAGTAAAGATATGGTGAGGAGAAATGAGACAGAGGACTTTCCCCTTCTATTTTGAATCTGCTCATTTTGCTTTCTAAAAATGTATTTGTTTGCTCTCCTAAATTATGAAAATGGGCCCAGGTTTCTTTAAGATCTTGTGCAGCTGGTGGCTGGCAGCTCTCCAGCCCTTGAAGCACTTGAGGATTCAGGGAGAAAAGCTCGCCAAGGCTGGGGAAAGAAAAGCTGCCTGGATGAGTAATGACACTTAGGAGCATGCTCAGGTTTCAGGAGTGTACAATGCCCCTAAGCTGTCTGTTTTCACAACTTCCAGGCAGCAGCCTGCAGCTCTGGGACTGAGCACTGGGGCAAAGAATGGAGAGGCCCCTTCTACAGGAAAGTGAAGGGGAAAAATTCATTCTACAAGGATTCAGGGCTCTCTTTGGGCAGAGCTCAGGCAGTCTCATCACAGGAATGGAAAGGCTGGGGAGAGGAAAGCTGTAGCATCCAGAGAGCACTGGCTGCTTTCAGGTTTTGGCAGCTGCCTTGGGTCAGAGAGGGGAAAATTTGCCTCTTTATAATCACCAATACATTATATGCATAGAGACTTAGTATTCTGGATGCTTAAGCCACACATTTCATGCAGAGCATTCAGACTTGCATTGAAAATGAGAAAATTCATCTAAGTGTTGTATTTCTGTATAACGTATATTATTTATGTGATATGATCACAGGCCTTCAAATGTTTTTCTCCTCTGTAGAAAAGAGTTTATATTCTTAGAAAGTTTGTTAAGGACACAGATGTCGTTGTAATCTCTATATGAAGGCTGGCTGGTATGAGTAAATAGTAGGGAACTTTGGGGTTTTTTTTAAGATGTCACTTGAGAATGAACCTTTATTTACCAGATCCTTTCCTGTCACATCTTTATATGACAGCACAACACTATGTATTCTGATCATGGGGTATGTTACAGAATAACTCTAATTCAAAGCACACTGATGGGTTTGGGTGGTTTTTTCCCACCCTTGTATCTCTTTTCAGTATATCTAAGTCCTTAGGAATGAGCCCAGCTGCACAGGCCTGTAAAAGAGTGGGACAGGGCTATAGAGTCATAGTTTCAAGAATCTCTAAATATATCATAAACAGCTTTTTTTCTGTGAAAAAAAGATTTGTCCTGTTTAAAAGATCCTGGGCCTGTTAGACCACAGGGCTGAGGTTCAAATATTTACCATAGATTTTCCAGCTCTCTGTGAGAGCTTTTAATATTTGATGTTTCTGAGAAGACCTTGCTCTGAGCAATTTCAGGAGTGTCTTTTTCTTTTCCTGTAACAAAATATGAAGTTTCTCTGGCTCATTTTTGTGGAGCAAAAGCTTGGAAATTATCCCAAAGGATGGTAAAGGCATGAAGAGCAGAAAACAAACAAAACCAATAACACTCAAAATTAAGTAAACTATTGTATTTTAATCCAGTTTAGTGACTTGAGTGGACTGGATTGGTGAGCCTTTCCTAAGATCAACAGTCTCTTCTACTCATTGGTGGACATGTTTTGAAAGCTGATGATATTTTAGATACAGGATCTTTTGTCCAAATAATACTTTTCCTGGGACAGGAACACATTGAACTCAATTAATAACTCAATTAATATTAAGTACTGTTTACTTTAGGAGTGAAAATACTGGTTTCAGAGGAAAGAAAAGAAACACTTTTTTGGAAATAGTTTAAGAAAAGGAAAAAACGATAAAAGCAGCTGTTGGAAACTGCTCAGAGGATAGGAATGCTAGAAATAATCCAGCTGAGATGGATTAACGGGAAGAGTGCAGGTGACATGGTGAAAGATGTGCAATAAATTATATTTATCATTCATCTTTGCAGTTCTTCATGTGGGCACTATCAATAACTATCTGTCTGTGTTTGTAAAGGTGTGTCTGGGTGTGACAGAGAAATGATGTATGCAATTTATTTACATCTTTTAATTGCTATAAAATCAACCTGTGGGAAAAGAAAGCTAAAAGGTCTCTTGCCAAATATTGCGTGAACTGTGAAACGTTTTCAAGCTGAGCCAAAAAGGTGCATCTAACAAGTGTACAGCAAATGAAATACGTTGTCTTTTCCATCTTTAGAATGAGCAGAGTGTTTAAAGACCTGTCAATCCACAACTTGGCAGCGGAAAAGGAAAGAATTTGGTTTATTAGTTTTTGGGTAGTTTTTTTTCTCTCCTCTGTTGCTATGGAAACTGGAGTATACATTGCCTTGCAACCCAGGAAACTACTTTGTTAAAACTGTGTTAGTTTGTGTAGTCTTCCCTAGCTTTTCTTTGCTCCTGCACTGTAAACTTTAGCCCTGGGTCAGTGGAGGCCATGGCACAGGTTAGACACTGCAACACCAGAGCAGCTTTTGTTTCCAAGGGATGCTGCCTGGCATGCAGTTCTAGGCACCACAGACCAACCTTTTAGAAGGCATTTTCCAACTAAAAGTGTCCTGATGTTACACGGTATCTAGAGCTGGGCAGTTTTTACTGGTCTGAGCATGAGATCTGTGAGATTCAGAAGGCTTTTTAAAACAGAAAGACTTGCACAGCCTTAAAATCAAAGCCTCGTTTTTCCAGATCTCAGAAGCCTGTTATGGATCTGACCAGCTCCAGCAATTGCCTCTGTCCCTGCCAGAAACCACAGCTGTGTCAACAACACAAAGTGGTCATTGTTATCAAAGGCAGATCTCAAAGAATTGGAGTAGACACTTCAAATGTGGTCATCCCCAGCAAAAGGTAATTAATCATCAAGGAGAACCCTTTTCCATGTGCTACAAAAACAAATCTGGGATTGCGAATCTCGGCCTCGCACTTTTCTCCTTTTTGTACGGAGATTAGGGAGAAGAAACCCAAGGGTAAGGCTTGTATGTCAGATACTGGCATTGTTTCTTCAGATCATCTTAACACTCACTTCTTTAACTGCACAAACCTGCCATGTTGGTGGGAGTCAGTGAGGGTCCCCACAGCATGTGGAACTTGGCATCCTCCTGGTGGGGTTTGCAGCAATGCTGTGCGAAGTCATGGGACAATGCTTGGAAGCTCCCATGCCTGTTAAATGTTGTAAACCAGATCTGTAATCCGTCATAAGTAAATCCAGATGTGACACAGTGTCAGAAATCCGAAGGTGTTTGTAAAATAAATCCTACTGTAGCAGAGCTTATTAAAAAAAAAATAAAGAAAAAAAGACATATTCAAACAGTCTTAAATTGCTAAATGCCGGCATAGTTTGGTTAATGCAGAGACCACAGGGCTTCCTGGCACTAAACTGCAAAAAGCTGCTTGATTCAATGGTGTTCTTCACAAATCATAAAGTATCCTAAACCCAAAGAGGGATTCAGCTTTGGGGGCTTTTTACCATAGGTGCTTGTCTTTGGAGTGGAAAGTTGGAAACAGTTAGTCTGAAGTTTGAGAGGAAAGTGACCAAACTGGACAGCCATTATCCTTCCTTAGAAGCTGTTACAACTTGTCAAGGTGTCTTTTAGAGCAAGTCTTGGAGCAATTTTCCCCAGGAAAGAAAGAAAGGTTTCTATGTAGATGCAGCTGTTATGTTCAGATTCTGTATTGGCCACCTGTGTTTAAGGTGGCTACTAAGAAACAGCAGCTTTGTAGTGTGCTCTGTGTGCATAGGATTCTGTGAGGTGGGAAGGCCTGTTGTTTGAGCAAACAAAGGTCCCAGATTGCTGCAGTACCACTGTTCTGACCAAGGGAGTGCTCAGCCAGAGAGATCTGTATGTCAGTCTGTATCCAAATCAGCCCTTTAGGGAAGGATCTGAGGGTTCTTTGTGCACCTCAGTACTTTTTAGCTTCTGTACTTAGATGTCTCTGTCTCAACTGCAAGCAACATCAGACATGCAGCTCAACCATGTTCCCTGCAGAAGGCTGAATGAACCCATGAAAATGTGCTCAGGATCTTGGAAGTATACTTCAAAGACCTGCAGTATTTTTAAGATTACTATTAAAAACTGGTGTCTGTGTCCCATTTGAACAGTTGGCATTGAACCTGTGAGGCCTGAGAGTAGTGCACGGCACTCCCCAGAGCACACTGCAATCACATTGCTGCTGGCTGAAGAGCACACAGGTGACATAGAAGGAATTCATCATGCTGGATTCTTTTGCAAGGCTCAGTAGCCATGGTGTGAGTCAGCAATCCCTTAGTGCTTGTTGCAGTGCCATATGCGAGAGAAAAAGAGCTTAGGCTTGAGTCATTCCAGAAGACCAAGGTTCTCCTGGCAACCTGCAGCTCCCTGAGACCATCTGCACAGCAAGTCTGACTGAATCACATGTGGAAGAGATACCTCAGTGTTACCTCCTCTCTGAACTGCTTTGCCTTCAAAGGAGGCTCACAGACCTGAACCCTATCAGTATGGGTTTCTGAAAATGTCTTCCACAGTGAGAAATGTTTCACAGCAGAGATCACTAGGTTTCACCCTGGAGGCGATGAGTCATTCACAGATGGAAGGGTGGAAGGGGAAGTTATCTTTACTTCCCACTGCCTGGTGTGTACAATTTCAGACTTGCATAGCTCTGCCTTTGACTTCCACTAACTGGATCTCAGCCATCTTTCCTCCCACTCAATCTCTCACGTACCCTGTGTACTCACTGGGACTTGAGAGCTGGGCTGAGGGAAGAACAAGCCACCATAAATATAGTAGGAGACAGCATGCTGTAATATATCACCGTGCCATAAATAACCATGTACTTCAGCTGCTCACTGTTCTTCTCTGGAGCTACCTGGAATCAGAGATGTGTTCCATTCATTTTCAAATGCTATCTATTAAGTCAATTCCCATTTTTAGGCAGGAAATTTGGATACACCTTCAAAATCCAGGATTTATGACAAAGACATAACTTCTAACACTTCCACATTTAACCCCTTCTTAAAGAAGAGGAATGGTGGGTGGTGGCAATGCCACACTGGTCTACACAAATGATGAAAGGTGCAGTTCTTTCAGCCTTCACTATGGAGCTGCTGCTGTTACTGAAGCTGTTGTCATTCAAATTGAGTAGTTGAAAATATGTTCTGCAGTAATGGAGGGGAAAAGAAGCCCCCGTTTTTGTATCTGCTAACATGACCTGAAATGTGTGGGTATACAAGTAGTGCAGCCTTGAAGGAGATGGTTTTTCAAGGAACTCATTAACTTGGAGTGCACTTCTAAGGTGGCACATTTACTTCTGTTGCAGTTCCTTTCAAGATGAGCTTGTATGAAAGATACAACAAAACCCATCTCCTCTGATATTATTCCCACATTTTTTTTGTGGGTGGGTTGTTTGGGGATTTTTTGTAAATGTTCATGTTTCTTACTAGACCTGTGTTTTCTCATTATTTTTGTTTCGCTTCTCTCAGATTCTCTGACTGCCTTAGATGTGTGATAGACACAGCAAGGTATGGGCTTGATGATGAGGGAAGGCACAGCTTGAAAGCAGCAAAAGAGAGGCAGCCTGCAGGAATGAATGCAGAGAAGGGAATACTCTCAGACCTTCCTGAAAAAGGATGTGGAACTGAGGGTTTTTTCTCATGTCAAGGCTTAAAGCTACCCGTCCATGACACAGCCTTTGAAGGGTCTTCCTCTGTTTATAGAGTATCCCCTTAACAAAAGACAAATCTTTGGGAGCTCAGGGAGAGGAAACTGTCTCCATTTTGTGAAGAGACTTTCTTGGCACACACATGCCAGGCATCTTTCCCAGGCGCTAGTTCCCCACCTGTTGCAGTCCTAGATAAAATTTTCATTTTAATCGGATTCCACCCTCTCCCCTGGGATCTCCTTATCTCCAAAAAGTGTGATGTATTTAATTATGTTTGCTGCCTGATTACTTCACACTGTCACACCAGTGTCCCAACAACTACAAATACAATACCTGATGAAAGCCAGCCCCGTCTCCCTGCTGCACCACTCCGCCTTAGCAATACAGCATGGGGATGCACATCCTCCAGATTTATCTGGAGTGAGGCAGGGAGAGAAAACAGACTTCACTTTTCAGAGCAAACTCAAGTCCTTGCCCATCAAACCCCTTGTCTCTCGAGTCAGCAATAAACTGTCCAGATCCAGTTTGCTCAATGTAAATTCTCCCATGGAGTCTTAACAGGAGCCAGCTGGGCATCTTTCTTCATCAACATGACTCCTCCTGGCAGCACCAGTCTCCCTCCCCTCCTCCAGCCTTTTGAGGCACGGATGCTAGTAAAATGAAATGACATTACATACAGGGTTTATAGTGGCAAGCCTTCCCCTTCTCTTGACATGTAAAAATGCTTCCAGACCCAGAACAGACGTGTAACTGGTGGCCTGTGGTGAGCTCTGCCATGTCTGACTGGACACCCTGCCTGCTTCCTGCCAGGGAGCTGGTGGCATTTTTGGATGATCCCTCTTGGAAGTTGTCAGCAAAGGTACTTACAGCCAGGCTGCTGGTGGTATTTGAAGGGGCAAGAAGGGAAGTTGCAGTCCCATGAGCCATGGGCAGCTTCCTACAGAGGCTGGCCATGTCCTCACCTATGGGATTTCCCTCTCTCATGGTTCTGAGTAGCCTTGGCAGGTTCCACAGGCTGCAGGGTGCCTGGATAGCCTTGGCTGAAAACCACTGCCTTCCTCCTTGCCCCACACTCTGGCATGTGATTGGGACCAATTGAAAAGCACACTGTTAGCATGACATTACTCCTGCTAAGTGTGGCCCAAAGGCCACAGCGGTGGTGCTGATCAGCCCAAGAGTATGGCCAGCAGGTAAGTGGGCCAGTGCAGCCCAGCAGATGTTTGCTGTAGTGGTTGAGCTGCCTTCTGCCCCCCACAGACAGCTGTGTGCTGTCTGTGCTGTCGGCAGTGTAGCCCCTGAGCATTCAGACCTGGGGCTTTTTTATGAGAAAAGCCACAGAGACATGCTGTGGGAGAACAAATTTCTTTAAAGAAAGGCAATGGCATGGAAAATTCCATGTCTGTCTGATACTTCCCATCAGGACACTGGAGTAGCATATCTTTGATTCAGTGGGACCACCTCTTGTTACATGCATGTGGGCTGGGACCTTCTTTCAAAAGTCATTGCTTCTGAAGCTGGAAAATGGGGTCAGAAATCCAGGAAAGCCTCTAGTCATTAGGGAGATCAATCAGGGGAGTGATCTGATTTCTAGTAAGCACCACTCATTCCCTGGCTGACCAGCTATTGTCCTTGATTGTGTTTCATCTTCCAGCACTCTCTCCAAGTGTTGCCATGCCACAGTGGCCTTACTGTACCCCTTCACCTGGCAGCACAC
>VYZS01017734.1:3449-14108 GCA_013400695.1 Neodrepanis coruscans
CATTACTGTAGTTAGGGCAATGAAGGACAATAACCCCTGCATATCCAGTTTTCATTTTCTGTGGAAGGTACTGTGCCATTGTTCCTTCCCCCTCCTCATCACTCCTATGCACATACACTTTTTTGAAGCCCAAGGGGCTTATTGTTAGAGTCAAAAGAGAGGGCTCAATTCTGCTTTCATGCCAGTTGGTCAGAACAGTGTCAGCATCTCTGATGGCATCGATTTAAATTTAGACTTCGGGGACCTGCATTAACAGAGGAAAAATGCTGCATGTGCAAGTGTTCAGAGAAAAAAAAAAGAACTATATGAGAATTCAATATTGTAACATTTGGATTTCTTTAAGTCCTGTTTACACAGAAGGTAGAAGAAAGACTTCAGTGTGGAACACTGTCATTATTGAATTAAACTTGTAGAATGAGAATTATCTTATTTGTTTCTCCATTTGTTGTTCTTAGTTCCTCCTGTCTTCACAACAGACAATTCTGGGAGACAGGGATTAGAAGCAGCTGCAGGCCTTCCTGTGATCTGAAGTGCACAGTAGGAGTACAAGGAATTTAAATATAATTCATTTTATTTTCCTTTGCTCCTTTTCCTCTCGCCTTCCCCATTCCATTCTGCATGGGAAACAATCAGTCATTCATAGCCATGGACAATGGACCCCTATCTCTCAGAGCTCATATTCAAAAATCTTTTGGCAAAGCAGACCTGGACTCCAGCTAGCTCGGCACTGCTGGAAGTCACATTCTGCACTGTCGGACACTGGATTCATGAATCACAGCCTTGCATTGTACACCAAGGACCTTCAATCATTTGTCAGATACATTGGCTGACCACTGCCTGAGCACTCTATATACTTCCATTTTTGTTTTAATGCCTTTTCAGTTTTCACAATGAGCCTGTGGAAGCTTACTGGAATGGGGTTCCTTTCTGATTAAAATGTCTTGTCTTTAAACCCAGTTTTGCAGCAGTAATGCCAGTCTGAAGGACACAGCATGGCCAGGATATGCTTCTGGTGATTGATACTTCACTTCCTTGATGATCATCCTGAATAAATCTCATCGGTATTTTCAGCCATGATGTAGATGCCCTTTACATCCATATAAATCTTCAGCAAGGAGAAAATTAGCCAAGTCCAGACATTGATCTTGTGAGGTAAATTGTACTTAGGCAGCAGGGGTTCCATTGATAAACAATGAAGCAATGCAGATAACTTACCAGCTTACTTTTAATCAATGCAGCTTCTCACGATGTATTATTCCAGCAATGGGTCTAAATCACTGTGCACCATAAGAGTTGTTTTCAAAACCTTTTAATCTAATTGGAAAATCTTCCTTTCTACTGGTAATAAACACTCACTAAACTGTCTGCACCTAATTGAGCTGTAGTAATTTATGTGAGCTCCCCACAGCTTTTTCTCCCTTTAATCAGACAGACTGCTTTATGTCTTTAACTAATGAAATCTAAGACTTCACCAAGTAGATTTGATCAAATGTCACTACTGAATAAATCTTCATTAACACTGACATGTCCCACATCCTCTCCATGTCCCTCTTCATCATTAACTCAGAGCAACATCATCATAGAAGGGTGATGGCCACTACTTTATTTACATATATAATTAAGCAGTAGTCATGAATGTCGCATAAATAAGAACTTGAAAAGAAAATTTATTGTAGCTTTTTGTCAGGACATAGTAATAGTGACTGCAGCAATGCATTTTTTCCTGGAAAGGAGATCTTGGTACCCTAGGCATGTGCTGTAAATGCCACCAGCTGCCGTGTATGTTCCTAGAAAGTCTTTCCCATTGTAAAGCTGTTCAGATCTGTCCTTCTCCTTGTTGAATAAACATTCCTCTACCCGCACAAACCCGTTAATGGTGTTGCTGAATACTAAACTAAGCAGCACTTGTCATTACTAAAGAGAATAGTAAAAAGTGGTACCCCCATCCCTCCTAAGGGAGAGAATGGGAGAATTTTGCAGAGTATACCATTAATGACTAGAGTTAAAATTATGGGAGAAAGAAAAGAAAACCAACACTCAGTGATGTAAAACAATTTCTTGATGGTGCAAGAAAGACTTATTTGAACCAATGAAAAATTAATGTTAAGCATTGTAGTGGAATTAGTGTCAGCCAACTTTATTGAGGCATGTAAAGTAACAAAATCGTGGAAGAAAACTGCTCTTTGGATTTTCCCTATTGTCACACATACAAAAAAGCCCAGAGGTTCTAAAGGAAATATTCACAATATTGGTTGTAGGTATTTCAATGTGTTTAGCATAAATTCCCTCTATAAAGTTGATTCTGTACTGTCTTTCACTGTAAAGTCAGTGGGAATGAATGCTTTGTATTGCTCATCAAATGTTTAGTAAGGGGTAAAGACAAAAAAAAATATAAGAATGCGAATGCTGGTACTTTTATGGAAACTGAGTGTTGAAAGGTGAATTGAGAAACGCATATTGAAATGGACTTAAGAGCAGGGACTGTGATGACAAAGATTTTATGTTGCTGAACTGGACAAGCAGCTGAGGTTCAGCTCACAGTGGCCAGTGGTTAGGTCAGAAAAGTTGAAAAAGGAGATGATTTTGATAATAGATTTGTCAGAAATCTGGTGTCTGGTAGCTAATGAAGGCAGGACAAAGATGTTGGCAGATATGCATGTACCACCTGCACATGTTTAATTTTGCAGGGAAAAAAGCAAACCCTATGATTTTTAAGACCAAATAGAGCCATGTCTGACCTGGCTTGGCATTTTCCTTGAAAAACTTCCTGAGCTATTGTTTAGCAGAGTGCATGCATTGATTGAATTGGACCTGCTAAACTGAGCAAACATTTTCTGTCTGCAGCAGATACTGACTATATATATGTGTGTGTGCATGTGCGAATATGTAGTGTGTATAACTCTTTCACAAGCACCATGTGAGGGTTCTTCTAAGAAGCCCTCTGGTGCCTTCTACTGTTTTTTAGTTGCATGGAATGACAACCATTGAGCCTTCCATCCTTGACAAACTACTTAAAATAAGTCATAGATAATTTTGGAGAATAGCTGGAACCTGGCCAAAATTTTGTTTTTCAAGGGAAGATTTTAGCTGAAGACAGCTCTGTTCACTTACATTCCTGAGGGAATGTAGCTCTAATATGTAGCTCTAATACCAGAAGAAAAAGGAAAATTCATAGAAGACGATTTGTGTTATGTGAATTAGTTAGATTCTGTATTTCTGTAGTCCTAAGAGACAATATCAGTTCTGTTGTACAAAAACACTCTGTTTGACTGTGGAAGAAACACTATCCAAATATAAATAAATATAAAACATCTATTGAGCATATTCCAGAAAAGCTTCATATCTATTAGGCATATTCTAAAAGTGGATCATTTTGACATGGAAATATTTGTTTGCAGATACAGTCACTTGGGTTATTGAAAGCACTATTGGTTAGTGTTATATTTTAGCCTAGTAAGTTGCATCTGTCAATGGCTAATGTTTCATGTAATAAAGACAGTAAACACTATGGGTGGATCTTCTAATCAGTGCTGAGAAAGAATAACTATGTGACCTGTTGAAGAAAAAAGATATCACTTCCAGAACCGCTGAGCTTTACTATAGCAACTGCAGAAGTCTTAAAGCTTTGGAAAATGACTGGAAACGTATGGTATAGATCTATATATGCTTCTTGTATGCATGTGTATATAAGAAAGAATACATAACTTAGTGTAATAACTCATTTATACCACTGCGTTACATCTTTTTCACTCTAAGGTATTGTATTAAGTTTCCTTCAGGTACCTGGTATATACATATATGCCAGTAAAAAAAAAAGTGTCTGTATACTTTCTGAGAAACAGACATCACAGAGTTTTATTCATACATAATTTATCTTTCTGGGCTATTATCTCAGCATATCCAGTATATCCATTAAAAGTGTATGTGATCCATTTGGGCCAATTGCGTTCCAGTAACTGCTTTCTCTTGTTTTCTTTTCTTCTGGTTTAGCCTGGTGGATGTGATTGACTTGAGTATGCACAGAAACAGAACCAGCAGATTACAGCATGTTTTACAGCTTACGTTGTGCTACTGGAAACCTGGAACCTGTAGGTCAATGGCACTGTTTTATTTCTTTGCCAATGATGGAAGAGAGAAAAAGATGAACTACAAGATGATCAAAAAGCATTTTTCCACTGCTGCTCCCTGATATACTATTCTCTGTAATATAAATGCTATAATAAATCATACTTTCTGTTTGTTCCACATCTGGGGGTCAGTGTTCAGCTCATTCAATGGAACTGGCTTTTTTTCTTTTTTTTTAATTTTCTTTCAATGAAAGCCTGTGAATAAGCTCCAGCCAGCTTATCTTATTGTTTGTTCTGCTCAGCTAAGCAAACCATGCAAGTGTGCCTATACTAAATTACCTGCTGCAAGTGTATACTGGCTTCATTCCGGTAGAGAGTCTTCCATCTGTTTCATTTTATTCTCCTTCTTGTGTCTTTTTCACAGTCATTGTTCATTAAAGGCTGTTAAAAAAAAAAAATCACAAAAAAGAAGCTTTATGCAGTTACCTGCAGCAGGCATTTCTGATCTAAACGCCAAAATGCTTTAAATTCAAAAAATGGTGTTTCCTGACCTAAAGTGACTTCATTAAAACTGACAGTATTCTTGTTCTTCAAATTAATAGAATGAGATATTACTAATTTTAGATACAGACATCTGTCAACTATTTTCCTAATTTTATTGAACTAGATATGAGATGTTACCAAAGTTCTGGTTTTGTTCAAGAATAATTATAGCAAGTAGTTCATTCTCTTAATTGGACTTATTTAAACTGCAATCAATAGGAATAAACTGTGGGGAGCTTTCTTGGACAGGAGCTGAGTGATGAGGCTGGAAAGACTGAAGGAAGGAGCAACCAATTTCAAAATGCATTATACAGCTACAAGGACTTAGTTAAAATATTTTTCCCTGTGAGTTTCTTCCACTTTGAGAATTCTGCGCTAAATCTTCTGGGAAAGTGAATGTGCCAAGGGGTTCCTAACCGGACTGTGTGACTGAGGACTTAAAAAGCTTCAAATGAGCTGTCGTCAGAGAGTTCTGTTGGAGAGAGAGCTTAGCAAGAAATATTCTGATAAGTATGAAAGAACAATTATCTTTGATAAGGCATATCATCAACTCAACAACATACAGGTAGATGGAGGAAAATTTGAAGAACATATTTGCAACATTTTACACAACTTAATTTTTTTGATTGTTACATTGTGAAGCACTGGATTATTATGATATTAATTACTGGGTCAGGAACAACTCAAGTGTGTTTGTAGGGGAAGGGATAAATTAAATTTCACGGAGTTGAGGTGATGATATATCCCACACTGCAGCCCTTGCAGCCTCATGGGGAGACCCTGGAGCAGCAGTCAGTCAAAAGGCAGCCTGGGAGCACACCCACACCACACCCACTAGCGCTGGGAGCCTTAGGTTGGCTGACACAGTGGGAGCACCGCCCTTCAGCCTGCCCTGGAGCAACAAAGTGGACAGTGGGCTGGAAGTCCTGCTTGGGAGGAGTGGCCACAGGGCAGAAAAACAGCAACATGTGCCTCTGTCTTCTACTTAAGATCTGCCACCTGGACATGTGAAAGCTGGACTTTCACAGGACTCTCTAGTGGTTGCTTTTTTAAAATCTTTTATCTCTCTTTCTTTTTATCTTTATCTTCTTTCTTAATATTTTGGGTAACTTGGGACTGGAGGGGTTGGATTTTTTGGTGTGAATTAGCATGTGCTAAGTTGTAGCTCTGTGGAATGCTTTGCTTTGATTGTATGTTATCCCTTTAAACTTTTGCCAAGGTCTCTTATTTTCTAAAATCATCAGTAAAAGTATCTCCTGAGAAAATGTGTGAATCATGTTATCCTTATGCTACCTCAAGGTATTAAAGAACAGAGGGCTCTTCAAAATACTTAGTGGGTGAATTTTTGAAACCTTGCATATTGTCAAAAGTAATACTTCAGTTGAGCTTGTAGCTCCAGGGTTAGGGTCTTACATACATCATGCTCTCAGTAAGAGGTGAAATGATTTGGTTCAGTATAGAGCCAGACATCTGTTGTGACTGTCTAAACCTGGATGGGAAATTATTTGTATTGCACACAGTGGTATAAAGTCTGTTTGGAGTAAGACAAAAACATAATAATCGATAATATTTTTAGCAGATTCTTATATGGTACAATTTGTATGGATAAGTGACCTCTGAAAAAGTTTTTAAGTTGCTCTTAGCTCAGGTATCAATGTGTAAGCATATTTCATAAGCTTTGCCTAAATAAGCCAGATCTTTTAATAATGTCAAATATTCTTAGATAATAGCCTTTGTCAGATTATTTTTGGTGACTTTAATTTGTAGTTGAATTGAACATATGATTAACAGATTGGCTACCCCTTTTTTCTTATTTTATTACCTAATCTAAACTCAGGATAATGAGTTTTGCTCTAGAATTCTCATGAATGATGAAATAATAAATTTTTTTAAAGTTTTTAAATTCTATTATTTTTTAATTAAAAATTTTAGTGAATAGAACCACTAGTGTTTTAGGTAAAGATTTGTATTATTTTCTGAGTCTATATACTCTTCGGAGGCTTTATACTTACTCTCTTATCCCTAATTATTAAACTTCTGCAAGGAGGACAACTGTCACAGTCTGTTCTATATTTGTTGTTGTAATGGGAAGAAGCTATGTTTGTTCACTTTACTTTCCTCAGTAAAGTGTATATTATGCCATTAAGCTCAGAGCAAAAAATATGAGTTAGTTTCACATGTTTCACACTAATGTAATTACAGAGGGTAATAAGACATCTCCCTGCAAAATCTAGCTTTTCAAAATCAATCTTTTTGTTTTCTACCTAGATCAATAAACTGGAAAAAATATTTACTGTACAAGTACTGTTTGTCATCTAAAATAAATTTTTGTTTCTTTTGCAAAGCTGATTGAATTGCTTGTTATGTAGTTTTCTCCCTATTACTTCATACTTGTACACTTCTGCAGAAGGCCCTCCTGTAATTAGTAAGCATAACAAAATCTTTCAGCAGGAGAAAGAAGCCCAGCTGCCAACTTTTCAGTGGGATAACTACACTTCAGAGCACATCAGTCTATAGTCGATGTGTGTTTTCTAAGGAAACTTCATCTTCATAGGGAAATATGAAATCAGCATTTAAACTGAGTGAAAGATTGAATAGAAGATAGAGTGATATGATTGACATATATAAAAGCATTTTCGTTGTGAAAATTATTGGTGTTCCATTTGCCAGAGAAAATTCAAAATAAGCTGGAAAATGCAGGTGAGCTAGTCTGATTGAAAGGTAGCACTTATCTCTTACAGTGAGAGTGGCACATCTACTAAACGGGTACTCTACTGACTGCATAAATGAAACATTCTCTTGTCTTTTTAGGTGAAGGCTCAAAGTGCAGTATGTCTTACACACCTTTAAGTGTCTAAATAAAAAACATCCTCCCTCTAGTTAATTGCCTTTATAGTCAATGGGCAGAAATGGGCACTTCCAGACAGTGATTCACATGACAGATTATCCTTGACTGGGATGAGTCACGCCTCAGACGTGCCTCTCTAAGTGTCAAAATTTGACTGAGATGAGTCTTGCCAAAATGCTTTGTGTGAAATATAATTCTGTCATGCTCAGGTGATCTGAGTCAAAGCTGGGCTGTTGGGCAAATTCTCTAGCCTAGTTGAACCTCTAAGGCTGGTACTCATAGAAGATCATCAGGCATGCATGACCTTAAACTGAAGTGCCAGAGCTTGAGATTCCACACCCTGAAGTGCTCCCTTTGCTTTTTTATGAAGTGTTTAAGAAAATCACTGTCTTTCGTATCTACAGATCAATTGAGACTTACTATACCTGTAGACTTTGATGTCCTCTGCATATGGGTAAACTTAAGAAGAAAGAAACTTAGAACCAAAGTAAATCATATATATCATAAAAATTATAGATGACAATATAAAATTGAAAAATTTTACTAGATAAGTGGAAGTCTTCAATTATTATGCTTCCACATTATATATTGTTACAATTCTGTCGAGCTGTTCATTTCTTGAAACTTTGTTAAAGTGTTATATATAAGATTTATGGACTAGTTTCCATACAAATATGGTATATAATTATCTGTGACTTACAGGCAGACTATGACAAAACTTAATCACTGTCATTTGTCTCTTGAAAATAAAAGGTCACATTATATTTACAATTGCTTGAGTTTATGGTATTATGAACACATGAATTTGATAAAACAATAATATTTTGTGAATACCCTGATGCCTAATGTCAGTGATCAGCTGTTCTTTGGGAATTGCAAGAATTTGCAATCAGCTATATTTATTTTCCCTGATTCCCTGTGTGTCAATTTTATATCAATTCCTGGGGATACCTAGGTGTCATAACAGGATAGATCTGTACTACTATTTACAGACTTCACAAAATATAGAAGTGATTGTTTTTTTTTCCCCTACACAAAAGATAGCTGTGTTGTAAAACATGGAGTGAAGGTGATGTTTTTGTTCCATATAAATTCCCATAGCAGTAAGCAAAATGGATTCTGATCCAGAGCTCAGATTAATAAATTCACAGCATGGGAAATGTAATGGCTGATCCTCTCATGTGTTGAGCTGCTACGTTCTGATTTCTTTTCTTTTTCACCAGGGTTTTATATTTTTTAATATTTGTAGTTTTCATTTGAGTTACTTCTGCCACCAACATAGGCTGTCTTACCTCCATGTTAGTGTAATAGGAACAGTTCAACAACTTCTTACAGTAAAGGTGGGTTATGCAGTGGATCTTAACAGAACTCAGCCTTGGGGACTGAGTAGTTAAACAGCACAAGACTGGATGAATCCCACGTTACAGGAGATGCTGAAGAAGATGCCCATAATGCAGAAAATACCTAGGCTGTCACATAAGAAAGCCTACCTTGGGGAGTCAGATTTTTTCTTTTTTTTAAATTTGGTTGCATGGTCTTTTCTGGACAAACTGCCGAAGAGGAAACCAGATCATGTCAGTCATGCTTTGCACTGTACCTCCAGTCTTTTGAAATGTTGAACAATTTTCAGCTGATCAGTTTTTATCTTGAATTGAATTCATGCCATGAAGTACATGCAGGCAGTTGTCATTCCCTTGCTTCTTTCTTCCCCCCAACTCCAATCCCAAGATATCTTCAATCACTCACTGATTCTTAGCTTATGCATTAAGGTTTGAAATACTGAACTGTATCTCTCCGATACAAGTAGCCATCCTCTGTCATTTACCAGCTTGGCAGGCCTCCCAGCCAGACTTGCACAGATTGCTCTTCCTGCCTGTGCTTTGAGTGTGTCTCCTGCAGTAATGGCATTAGGACACCCTTGGCACGGCTTTGCTTGGCTACGATGAAGAAATGCTTTTACTGGCAGTGTGTGATGTGAACCAGAATCACACTGTTCTACATAAGGACGGCATGGTTGGCCATCATTTCACTGACCTGCTGTTTTAATCAACCCTCTTAATCCCTTCTTTTTACCCTATAGTTTCTTGCTCCTTAGCGCCAGAGGATGGGTCAGCCAGCTGCAGTCTTAAGTTTGCCTTCTTTCCAGGAATATGTAGGCACGGCAGTCTTCTGGCCTCTTAAGACACAGTGGCACACTGTCATTGTATTCCTTACAAC
Organism: Neodrepanis coruscans; assembly: GCA_013400695.1. Taxonomy (NCBI): domain Eukaryota; kingdom Metazoa; phylum Chordata; class Aves; order Passeriformes; family Philepittidae; genus Neodrepanis; species Neodrepanis coruscans. The sequence goes on from VYZS01017734.1 coordinate 13,125, forward strand.
AGGTTTATCAAAGGGACCACTGCCACCTTCTTCTTGATATTTGCCTTCTATTTTTTTGTAACTCCCTGCCTCCAGTCATTACTCCTGCCACAGCATGAGCCTAAAGTTTTGTGTCTTTGTCACTACAGATAACTAGCTGAAGAACCAGCTGTAGAAAGTTATACCTCCTTCGCTGCTTTTGGAGGCATATCCCACTGCTCTGAAAACAACAGGAAACAACATTTCCACTTCAAGAAACGTGCAGCAGCATTCTTGCTTGAGAGACCATTGCTAGGTTCCAGCCTATGGTACCTCTTAGGCAGTTTGCTCAAAAGTCATTTAGGAGGTTGATGCACACATGCATACAGACATAGACAAGAGACAGATAACCCTTGCAACAAAAATACACAAATACCATTCCAGTGGGGGTGTAGGGTTTTTTGTAGGGCTTTTTCCTGAAGTTTCTTCCAAGCTGTTGCTGACCACAGAAGGCTGGTCCACAGATGTTGTTGCCAAGGAGTTGCCTTCAAATATCCCCTCAGTGCACTGAGGGCAACATCACATGTTGTGCTAGCTAAGTGGATGATGAGATTCAGCGCAAACACTGCAGTGCAGTGTTCGTGCATACAACACAAAGAGCATGCCCCATGTAATTATGTAAACTTGCCAGAGTTTAATTTGTAACCAAAAAGTAACCTGACTTTGCTCATGTCCTCTATTAATCACAGAATCATAGAAACATATAATCGTTAAGGTTGGAAAAGACCGCCAAAGTCGTTGAGTCCAACCTTTGAATAGACACCACCCTGCTAAATAAACCATGGCAACTGTGTCACGTCCAGTCATCTCTTAAACTTAAACTCTTAAACATCTTATTCTAGTGATAGTGACTCCACCACCTCTCTGGGCAGCCTGTTCCAGTACTAAACCACCCTTTAAGTGAAAAAATTTTTCCTGTTGTCCAACCTGAACCTCCTCTGACACAGTTTGACTATGTCCTCTTGT
>VYZS01017734.1:14683-25357 GCA_013400695.1 Neodrepanis coruscans
TGATCCATGGTTATAAAATATTATGGAGAAGGGTTAGGAGGCATAATGATAAAGATCAAATTGGGTTGTTTTCCTTCTTTTGCATGGACAAAGTGTATAGAATGAATTGTGAAGTGAACAGAGTAAAGGCTATTGCCAGGTGCGTCCTTGTCTTATAGCTCAGGTGATACGCTGGGAATTACTGTAACACATTGCTATATATCCAGTATTTGGAAATGCATGAAAGTCTTGTTTTGTTGGTCGTTGTGAACATTTTTACTGTTACTTTGTGTGCAAGTTCAAACCAGGACACCAACTCTGGCCCTTACAAATTTAAAAAATTTCAGAACTGGATTGAAAAGTTACAGCTTGGTCTTGTCTGTATCTGGTAATCTTGTCTGCATCAGAGGGTATCAAGTTTTCTCCTTTATGCTATTAATTTTAAACCCTAGGCAATATATGTAACAATGTGAGCTTTAGAAAGTCATTCTCCAGTTTTACCAGTCCCCTAATTACTTCAACCTGCAGTAAAATGTCAGTATACCTAATTATCTGGTTATTCCTCTCATGTGTCCAATATAGCCTGCAGGTGTGCACAATAATGTGGTTAGCAGGTCTGACTGACCTAGCACCTTCCATTTATTAGACTGGCCTTTTGCAAAGTTGATCAAACCTCTTGTGTTTTCAAGACACTGTTATTAATTTGAACTTTATCAGACAAGGCTAGATCTGAAACTTTAGCAGACTACAGGGAATTGTGAGAGTAAGACTAGAGAATCTTCTCTAGACCTAGAAAGAGTGTGTCTGATTATCTAGGTAAGTCTTCAGCTTTTGAGCTTTTCCAAAATATCTTGCTCTGAATTATCTGTTTTAATTGATTCTCTGGATTCAATGTACAAAAGAGAACCTACTGCATTTTTTACTTATGTAACAATATTGTATACCTGTAAGGAGTCTCTTAGTATGTTTGGCTTTTATTCTTGTGTTCTTTTAGAGTTTTATTTATAAAACAAACACACAAACAACAAAACATGCTCCAAAACTAACAACTCTATGCAGTCCCTATTTATTACCTTTCAGTGGTAAATACAATAGCTGCATTTAAAGCAGCTAAAACTGCTAAAAATGCATCTGGACCTAGCAGGAGCCTGTTCACATTATCTTTGAGATGCAGATCTTTGTACTGAATCAAATGAATAGGGAAGTGATGCTTCCAAATATCTCTCCAGTTTTATATTTGGATAGTGTATTCCTTGGAAGCCTATTATTATGTGCAGGAAGATTATTCTTCATGTACTAACAAAAATTAGCTTGCACAAATGTGCTGAAGAGCCTGTGGTGAATGAACACAGCTCAAGCCTGTTGAATTATCTGAGGATTCAAAAGTACTGTGTTAAACTTGAAAGGTTGGGGAAATATATGTGCACTTCCTAATTTTGACCAGAAGAGGAAGTGGAAGTACCATCATGTGAAATACTATTCCTACAACAGTTTTCAACTAATGGTACAGTGCAGATTGTAGTGCAACTCTACACCCCCAAAATTTATTGAAGTTTTGTGTAAAAAGGCTCCAAAGCAGGGGCAATTTCTTTTATATCATTATCAATAACACATAGAGCCAATCTGAAAGAGGAAAGAAGACCACAAAAACTAATAAATAAAGGTGATCATGAAAGCTAATAATTTTTTGTCCTCTGCAAAGTCTTTTGTTGTGAGAGCCAGATCAGTTCAAGTGAGTATACTTTAAATAATTCAATTTAAACAGGGAATCAGGTGTCCAGTACTCAGAGAATGTCAACACAATTTTTTTGATCCCTATAAGGACTTCTGAAATTCTTAGTCCCAATCAGATAATTAATATGTAATGTATTTACTCTTGCAGACAGTGTCATAAATATTTTGTTTCTGTACAAAATGCTACAATCTCTAGATTTTTAAACAAAATATTTTTCTTCNTTGGGAAAAGAAGCCTACTTCCATCTTGCTACATTCTCCTAACCTCCCCTCCCCTGCCCTCCCTATCAAATCTTGATTTAATTGTCTAACAAGATCTTGATAAACTTTATAGGATTAATTAATGGAATGCTGAGCTTGTATAGATTTTTATCATTTGGCTGAAGTTGAAAATCTACTTTGCTTTTCTGCATCTAAATTATTTTAAGACTGCATTTTCTCTAGAGGAAAACATATAGCAGTGACCAGACTTATGAATGACCTCTTCTTGTAAGGATGCTCCAAAGAGATATTAAAAAAAAAGCAAAATGTTGTTCATATTCCTTGTAATTATTATGTTTTAAATGTAGAATCTCGGAAACTGTTAAATTTTGCTATGGAGGTCATTTACATGAAAGTATGATTGCTTAATGTACACTGCCACGGAGCGATTCCTCCTGTTGTTGCAGAATATGATGGCATGAGTGTAATGAAAGAATGACTCTGATGCGGAAGAGGAATGGAGATCATTTGGGCAGTAAGCCTTGGTTCTTGAAAATATTCATCAGCTGGGTTGATTTTTGTCTTTGGTGAATAATGACTTCAGTGCCTTGGCTTGTTTCCTAACACCATTCAGCAGGCATCCCTGGGAAGCGCCTCTTTAATCCAAGTCTTTTCTCATCTGCAAACTGCTTTAGGATAAGTCTCAGTTGGTTGTGGTTTGGGGGGCCCTGGTAAAAGTGTTAAGTGTAGAGAGGCTTTGTACAAGACAGATGGCTCTTATTACAGACCTTTACATTACAAATTGAGGGTAACTGTTCGCATGACAGGGGGTCTTGATCTCTCTTTCTCCTTCCAGGCAGATGCCCTTCATATGAAGGTGGCCTTTCAGGCTCTTTCCACAGCCAAAAGCCCAGAAAAGTTACAGGAAATGAGCTGCCCCTTTGAGATGCCTGTCATACCGCCTGATACTTGGTATTTTGGTCATGAGCACAGGATAGTAGCTTATGCCTAAGGAATTTAAAGCAAAATGAAGTAAAAAAAACAAACTGCTAAGAGAACAAAAACTCCGCATCTGTTCATCCATGCTGAGTTTGATCCATTCTGGATAGTAATTTAACCAGGAGAAGAGTTGTTATTGTACTTCAGCCTCTCTAATGAAAAGAGACGCTTTATCACAATATACTCTATTGTATATTGTATATATTGTATATACTCTAGTGGACACACTGTATTTTATTCCAATTCCACGAAGAGGATTTTATGTGAAGATAAATGGAATGCTGTTTAGCAAACANATAAAGATCAAATTGGGTTGTTTTCCTTCTTTTGCATGGACAAAGTGTATAGAATGAATTGTGAAGTGAACAGAGTAAAGGCTATTGCCAGGTGCGTCCTTGTCTTATAGCTCAGGTGATACGCTGGGAATTACTGTAACACATTGCTATATATCCAGTATTTGGAAATGCATGAAAGTCTTGTTTTGTTGGTCGTTGTGAACATTTTTACTGTTACTTTGTGTGCAAGTTCAAACCAGGACACCAACTCTGGCCCTTACAAATTTAAAAAATTTCAGAACTGGATTGAAAAGTTACAGCTTGGTCTTGTCTGTATCTGGTAATCTTGTCTGCATCAGAGGGTATCAAGTTTTCTCCTTTATGCTATTAATTTTAAACCCTAGGCAATATATGTAACAATGTGAGCTTTAGAAAGTCATTCTCCAGTTTTACCAGTCCCCTAATTACTTCAACCTGCAGTAAAATGTCAGTATACCTAATTATCTGGTTATTCCTCTCATGTGTCCAATATAGCCTGCAGGTGTGCACAATAATGTGGTTAGCAGGTCTGACTGACCTAGCACCTTCCATTTATTAGACTGGCCTTTTGCAAAGTTGATCAAACCTCTTGTGTTTTCAAGACACTGTTATTAATTTGAACTTTATCAGACAAGGCTAGATCTGAAACTTTAGCAGACTACAGGGAATTGTGAGAGTAAGACTAGAGAATCTTCTCTAGACCTAGAAAGAGTGTGTCTGATTATCTAGGTAAGTCTTCAGCTTTTGAGCTTTTCCAAAATATCTTGCTCTGAATTATCTGTTTTAATTGATTCTCTGGATTCAATGTACAAAAGAGAACCTACTGCATTTTTTACTTATGTAACAATATTGTATACCTGTAAGGAGTCTCTTAGTATGTTTGGCTTTTATTCTTGTGTTCTTTTAGAGTTTTATTTATAAAACAAACACACAAACAACAAAACATGCTCCAAAACTAACAACTCTATGCAGTCCCTATTTATTACCTTTCAGTGGTAAATACAATAGCTGCATTTAAAGCAGCTAAAACTGCTAAAAATGCATCTGGACCTAGCAGGAGCCTGTTCACATTATCTTTGAGATGCAGATCTTTGTACTGAATCAAANATTTTTCTTCAGAATTTCATAAGCCACAGATTTTTTTTTTCATTACAAGAAATGATACCCCAAAGCATTTTTATAGGCAACATTTAATCAGAGATTTTAGGGTTTTTTTGCATATCTTATCATATTTTCCAGTCCAATTATCTGATCAGCCCTATGTATTTTGGAAAGCAAAAGAATGTGGAAAAACTATAAACATAAAAACAGAGACTTTCTGAATATTAGTATTTTTTGTTTAATACTGGTAGTGCATCATACAGCAGTGTAGTACTAGAAATTATATAATAGGTTTGAAACTCAGGGCAGAGATGTTTTATAAGAGGTGAATCCCATATGACAAGGGTAACAATTTCACTTCAAGCATTTTTGTTGCATTTGAAATTAATAGCTACTTACTTAGGGAAAGGAACAATACATTATTTATTCTCTAACATGATGCCACTGCTTGTGCAATGAAAAGCTCCAACCAAATTGACGAGGGGAGCTGAAACAATGGGCTGGGCATAGGCCAAGAGCATCATATTCATTACAAATTTAGATGGTAAGATAACACCTTCCCAAGGAGAAAAGCTGCTGAAAAACCCTGGCCTTTATTAATGGGCCTCATGAGTCAATCTGCAGCAGTGATGTATCATCCTCATTTAGTGAAATGATGTGCTGTGAAAATTCATAATTTTAGAGAGCAAGAGAGTGGATTGAAACAAGTATACACCAAAAGGAAGCTCAAATCTCTCCTCATGTATGCTGATTTTTGGGTGGTCCCCATTTGCATGGCTGTTTAAGCAAGCACTCTAAATGGAAATGCACTTGACATTTTTGTGACTAGCTGTAATCAAACAGCATTAGAATTCAGCTGATCTCACAGAAGACGATTAAACAAATTTCTTGTTCATTCCCAGTTCCTTCTAATGGGAAAATGGAGGGAAAAGATGTGCTGATGAAAATTATCCCAGATGGAAAATGGTGTCTTAAAATGAGCTTGGAGAGGAATGCCAACTTTTTGCTCCTTTTCCTAAAGCAAGAGTCCCATCACGGTATTATGTCCATAACCACGGGAGCCAGCATTCACTTATGACTGTCAGGCATTCTTACAGAATAAATATTCAGTGAAAAGCCTTGGGACTTAGACTGACACTGACAGTGTTCTGGGTGCTAGAGGAGCAGAAAGTCACTCTACTGGTTTTCAGAGTGAACAGTTTCATATAGTGAGAATAAACTCTGCTACCTGGTACCACAGTTGCTTACTCTCTCAAATGATAACATTTAAAGCATTGTGTCTTTCAGCCTTCAGGAAACTTGTTACTGTGGTGTTTGAATAAATTTTATATAGAGTTCAGTATCTGGTATAAAACACTAACTGGGCTTCATAAACCCTCCACACCCTCTAAAGGATAAAAATCCTTGTCTTAGACTACAGAAGTGTTTGGGTTCTTGTGAAGATCTGTTTATTTTTTTCTGGGCATTTGTTTACTTCAGTGAGTGTTTCTTTTTCTGTGGTTAATATCATTGGGATACCAGAGGGTGAATGTCGTCCTTGTTACGCTGCAAAAGGAGTATGACAGAAGGAGGTTTTGCAGGGTTTTCCGAAGGCAGAGTCGATGTGCAGCAAGTCTCCTTTGGGGCTGTGGCAGTAGCATCCCTGCAGCTGGCAACACTTGGCTCCCCACTCTGCCACCACTGCAGTACTGTCATCTGCCTTGTCCCTGAGGACAGCATCTGTGTTGATAAATTATGGGGCAAAATTCAGTCTTTAGCTTATAGAAACTGATCTGGTTGTTGTCGTGATGTATAGGATCAAGACTTATTTCCAAATGGGTTGATGCTGGATCTCTGTGTGTGTGTGAATGTTTGAGGGGTTGGAATAGGAGTTTGACATATTCACAGACATCAAAAATGAGAGAAGCCACACAAGGGCAATGGAAAATGTTAGCAAGGCAGCTTTGGGTGGGAACACACAAGGGCACTGTAGAAAGAACAGATGCACACTTTTATTTATGAGAAATAATCTTCACACTTTGCACGCTAGCAATTGTCTTTGGAGCAGGGACAGAGTGAAGAGATTAGGACCTGAGATGCCTGCAGAACCAAACAGAAGCCAGGCAAGTTTGGAGGCTGGGCCACCCATGGCGGTGAGGGCCTGTCCCCCTCTAAGTACCTGGAGAATGAGGCCAAGTGCAGCCCTGAGGAGTTATAAATATGTCTGCACAGGCCAGCCTAGGGCTTTTACGTGGCGAGAGATGTCACAGTGGTGTTTTTAGTAGGTCTTGCTGCTTGTGGGGCAGCTGGGAGGATGGGAGCAGTCCCCTGAAGAGTGGGGGAGCTGAACAGACATGAACAGGACATTGGTCTCTGGGAGAAAGGTGGGACTGGACAGGCTGAGGTGCCTCTTGAGGGTTGGCAGGTGCTTGCCAGGCTGAAGCCTTGAACTTCTCCCTCCAACAAAATGAGGCAGTGAGGTGTGGGCTGTCCCCACGCCTCAGCAGCTGCTGTGATGGGGAGCATGACCTCCCTCCTGACTGGGTGACAGTGAGGCAGCAGTTCTGCCCACGTAATCCCTGGCAGGATCTTCCTTGGTCTGTTTCAGCTAGAAATGCCTAAAAGAACACTTTGATTTGGCTGAACACAGAAGCTGGTTATTCAAAAAGACCATTTGAGGTGAAGAAATGCTTGATCCCTCCAGAACATGGTTCTCACAGGCCTTCAGGAGATTTCTGAGGTAATCAAATAAACCCCCACCCCTGCCAATGGCTCCAACAGAAAGAAAAGAGCTTTGAAATCCATTCTGTCAGCAGGTGGATTGGCAGCTGGCACAGCTGATTTCAGTGCTTGCAGTGATGGGGGAAAGTATTTTGGGAAGACAGCTCTTGGTTCAGCTACAGCCAGGAAATGCTCACTGCTTCTCACAAAAATGACAAAACTAACTTTTTTTTTCTGATTAGAAATCTCCCAAACTTGAGCTTTGTGAAGCTTAATTCTACCCGGTGCTAGAAAAGATCAGTTTCCTGTCACAAACCCCAACACCTCGGTGAGAGTGGGGCACTGCCTCTCAGACATGGAGTGGGCTTGGTGCCTTTGTGGAGGATGGTGCCTGGGCAGGTGAACTGTTTGTGTCAGGTCTGAGCTGGAAGCTGAAGGGGAGGAGCAGCCATCTCAGAAAACACGAGCTCTTGGGTACATGCCAGGGTATTCCAGCTCAGGGGCAGCTCAGAGGCAAAAGATCATGTGCTCTTCAAACAGAAGTTACCATCAGTCAGATTCCCTGAGGGGTTTTGGTAAGGTTACCATTAGTGACAAACAATCTCACAGTTCCATGAAGGACTGAGTGAAATTCCTGTAATAGATGCAGCTATACCTCTCTGGACAATATTTGTATAATTATCTTAAATTCTTTTTTTTTTAAATTCTAGTTCTGCCTACTACCCTGCTACCAGCATTGAGTACTTCGTGAAAACCTGCTATTCCATTGCCACCTCCAGTTATTGGCTGATTTGGTTGGTACTTTTTAGGTTTCCAACAGTTTTCTCCAGTTCACAGGAAAATATGGTGTACTTTTATTTTCTCTCTCTCTCTTTTCTTTTTTTTTTTTTAACATTGCATTTTCTTGTTGCTGTTTTTTAAAGATAAATGAGCATTTTATAGTAAATTATGAGATGTCTGTTATTCACCTCAGCTCCCAGAACAGCTCCAGAAACCTCATCACTCTGTTCTCTCAGGACGGCTATTCTGTAGCAGTAATCGTTTGCATTTATATAACATATGTCATTCCAGAAACTATGCACATAGCAAGCTTGCACTAATTTTATATATATTCATTGCAGCATAGAATTGATCATGAGAGTCTGATCCAATTATAATTTCAGGGACCTTGATATCCAAATCTGTGTATCTCCTCTGTGAAGCCAGTTCTGAATAACTCATCATTCTTCATGTTGCTTTTGGGGAAACTAAATTGCAGCGTGTTCATGGAACAAATCTCAATTTACACAGTGTCTCTAGAAGAACCAGGACCAGAATTTTTCATCTTTACTCTTCAGACTGTTGCTCCAGCTTTCTGCTTTGTTTGGGTAAGGCATTTAGAAAAATATGCATATACTCAATCTGATCTCAGTACATTGCCCCTGTTTGAAGGAGGAGATCCTAGTGAGACCCTACTTCTCACAACTTTGTTAGGGCTGCAGGAGGCAATTGCCATTTATGACTATTAGTAGAAAACTTGGCTTCATGAAAAAATTAAAAGGAGTCCATCAGGCAATTACATGGCTGTGCAAGATTGTGTCATATATCCAGAAGAAACAATTCTTCCATTGGAGCTATTTAGATCCAGACTGTGCTTAGACAGTGTGGACTCTTTATCGATTAAAACGGATCTGGAGTAAAGCTTGCAGTGTATGCAATACTAATTTTGACTTGTACGACTTTGTTTTGGATAGGAAGCAACTGCTCAATGAAGTTGACAAGGAAGAAAATTACTAAGTGTGTGTTTTATATCAAAAGTTTTAGCAGAGGCAGAGATCATTTCTATGTTGTCAAACCCCAGGATAACCATCTGTTTATTGAGTATGAGAATTCTGAAGTTGATGTATATTAAAAAAAAAAAAGCTAATATTTGAAAAACTGGAACATTATGTCAGTGTTGACTAATCCATTTCTCCCTGGTCAGTGTAATCTTATTACCAACCTGAGAAGTGTTGAGAAAGTTTCTCTTTTTATCTACTACATTTTTATACTTGCCATGTATCTGTCCTTACCTTCTCTGCACTTCTCCCTTTTTTGTTACAAAACTGTTTTTTCTAATTGTTTTTTTTTTTCTGAAAAACAACTTTCTGTCCAGAAGTGCCACATCTAACATACAACAGAACAACTTTCTCAGTAACAGTCCCTTTTTTGTTATGATGGAAGAGATTAACTATGTTGTACAGTGCAACATAACTTTTTTAGTAACTGCTCTTTGTAATCTCTGTGAGGAAACTTGATACTGACCATATCTTCTTCATTGATATGACTGCCATTTGAATGTGTTACTGTGCTTTGCAGAAGCTGCGTTTGTATTGTTTAGTGTGCCATGGAAGCTTTGAGTTCCCTTAATGAGAAAGGGCTAAGCTTCCTTTGGCATGAAGCAATGGGGTGATAGCCTGCATTTGGGAAATTACAACAGAGCAACTAAGGCAAAGCAAATTGTTTCCATGTAATACTATTTCACATATCAAAGCCTTCAAAAATACTGCAGAATGTCATAGAACACTTGTAGTAATTATGATAGCTGTTATAGCAGCCTCCTATATGAAATGTCTTTAGAACTGAAAATAGATTAAAACTTTTCTTCCAAAATTCATTGTTTAATTCTCCAAAGAGCTTGACCACTTTTCCTAATGAAAATTTGTTCTTCTGTATAGACATGCAAATTTTGCCCTCTCTTTTGGGTCAAAAACTTCAAGGAAGTATGGCTTGATCTAAGTGTGGGACTAAACTCCAGTTTGCATGCTTCAGTGCAGAATACATATTTCACAGACTTTGCGTCCTATATTAATCTGCATATTTGAAAACATACATGACAAAGTTCTCCATATCTCCCTTATCTTGCTCTTTTACTGAGCCTCAACTGAGATGAGATGCAACAGTAACGAAACTTTTTGAGATGAGGTTTTCCTGGCCTCTTTACTCAAAGCACAGCACAGCACTCTCCCTTCCAGTAGCCCTAGTAACCTTGCTCCAGTGCTTCACTGAAGATGCAACTGTAATTTTTTTCAGCAAGATTTCTTGAACTTGCATGACACCAAGCAGAGTTTTGAGAAATGTCTATTTAATTTTGATAACAGTAAAAGGAAAATATGCAGCTCTTGAGGCTCCTTCAGGAGAGAAGGACATACTTGGCTGCCTGCTGGGAAGACTTGAGGGGAGGAAAAGAAGCAAAAAAAATGGTTTTCAAAATCTATTTTGTACACCTGCGCACACATAAGAAGCCTGAAGTGCTTGGTAATCCTCATGGATGAGTGGTTGTGCTACACTATGTCCTTTCACTTAGTGTATTGGGAAAAACATGGGCTAATAATTTTCAGAAAATCTCCAACTATACAAAGTCATTATGAAAGATAAAGTGCACATAACCAGAGGGTGCTGGAAAAATTATGAATCTGTCCAGTTTTATAAATTGCCAATGCACTAAAGAAGCTGGTGGCATTAGAGTAGTTGCCACAAGCTGGAGGAATGGCTATGTAATCTTTGTTCTTGTGATTTCCTCTTGAAATCTGGCATGATTATGTACCGACTGAAAGCTGATGTTATTCAATTGTTTAGAGGCAAGGACCTAGTGTACTGAAGTTTTTCTTCTCTAGTGGCTGAAGAT
>VYZS01017747.1:0-38039 GCA_013400695.1 Neodrepanis coruscans
GTGTGTGTGAGAGTGTGTGTGTAGCTCCGTGTCTGTATGTGACTGTGTATGAGACTGTGTGTGTAGCTCTGTATGTGTGTGTTTGTGTGAGAGTGCGTGTGTGTTAGAGTGTGTGCGTGCTTCAAACCGTGTAACAGGAGATGAATTCAAAGTGCCTCTTCAGGACATTGTCGCTGCGGACGGGCTCTTTATTCATCCCTGAGGTGGAGCCATCAGGCCCTCCAAGTCCCGCTCAGCATCCCAACCCGAAGCGAGTCCCGTTTCAGCGGCGCTCCCCCTCCCCACGCCAGCACATAATGTTTCTATTGTGCCGACGCTGTTTTTCTGGGGAAGCGGCAGGGATTTAAATATCATAAAGACAGAAGCTGGGCTTTGATATACTGTCACCAAAAGCTGAATACTGTAATTTCGAGCAATTTTCTCTGAACTCCCCTTCCCACCCTCTCCCTCTGGCCCCCGGTCCCCTCCCTCTCCCCGGGCCCCCTCTCTGTTACTTTTTTCCTGACAGGCCACTCCGTTGCTTCTCCCACATGATCCTCACTTGGCAAATTAATGTGCTGCCGATGATGAGAGACAGTGGGTTACTGTGAGCACAGACTCTCTCGTCTCCTCTCGCTATTACACCCTGGCAACATCAAAGGTCCAGTCATCCTGTTTCCATCTTCCCGTGGGTCCGCAGTGCCTGACTCAATGGCTCGGTTCAAAAGTGCAGGCTGGCTGGGCCAGTAACAGCCCCCGCCCCATCGAGGCACCCATGGACAGCACAGCACATCTTCCCCTTCCCCTCCTGGGATTAGAAGAGGCTTTTTCCTTTTTTTTTTTTTTTCCCCGACGGACAACTATTTAATCTTTTGTGATCTGCCCCCCTGGGCTGCCCGGCAGTTCCCCGGTGGTAACAACGCTGTTGGTTTTAAATTACTCTGTGAATTTAAACTTTGTTTCATATATGCTCTTTCTGAAGCAGAGCAAGATCTTTATGATTTCTCCCTTCATAACAATGAATTTTGCATATGCATGAAGGGAAGGTGCATGGGAATAAGGCTGATGGTCTGCCTGCTGCCTGCCTGTCTTCTGTCCTCAAAGATGTAGAGTACTGGTGAGAAATGTTCCTGCTTTTTAAACTTTTCTGGGCTTTTGCATATCTGTGGATGGTGTGTGGTGAGATGAGGAAAGCAGTTGTCACGGCTGTGTAGGTGCCACCCCAGCTGCAGAGCTATCTCTCAGGACAAAACTTGATGCACTGGGACACACACCATCACCCTTCCCAGGCTTTGGCTCTTATGTAAGCAAAATATCCAGAAATCTTGGCCCTGCGAGGCTGTAAAGGAAAGGCAGCTTCTTTAAAAGTCAGTGTTTTGTGCCTTCAACCCACTCCATAAACAGCACTCCTGGCCTGTCCACAGGTTCCTGTTCAAGCAGTAGCCAGGGAGAAGCATAAAGGGTTCATGTATTCTGCATATCATCCCATGCCTGTGATGAGGAGCAGTAAATATTTCTCTTCTCCTCAACTGCAAAGTTTCCAGGAGGATGTTGGCTGTTGGGACAGTCCTTCCTGTCTGGACAGGGGACAGCCACCTTTCAAGACCAGAAACACACATTTAGAGAAGCTTCCCTGAGAAAAAGCAGAAGTCCATCCCTACAGCTACAAAGACCCCTGCTACCAGGGAGGAAGCAACCCCAGCTGCTCTCCCTCAAGGGATTATACTGCAGCAAATCTGTTCCTATTCCTTTGGTGCTGTTTTACTGTGCTTAGGCAGTGGCTGAGTTTTTCTTTCTCCAACTGCTGGAACAACTTGAGAGTTCTGGCCTCAGTGTGAGAACTACAGTAGCACTTCCTTCCAGTAGAAGGTGGGACAGTCTAAGAAAAAGGAGTAGCTTAGAGAGGGAGAGGATTGTGTTTCACCCTATGCGATTTTAACTGGCTTGGGGATTTTGTTCACCTGAACAGCCCCTTAGCAGCTACCGTGAGAGACCCAGGCATCCTCATCTTCTGCCTCACATAAAAGTCTTAAGAGAAATAAGATAAAATAAAAGAAGGAAGACAAATGTTCCAGGAGCCAGAACAGTTGGCTATGTGGACCTGGGCTCACATCCTTGCACTGTCACATAGCACACAGCTAGCTTTGGTTCCTTCTAATTTCACTGCTCTTCAGTTCTTTCTCTCCAATGAACCAGAAGAAGGAGTTGAGATTGTGTGGTTTCTAAGTGTGCTCAGATTTCTTCCTAGCTGTCCAGAGTTTGCAGAATTTACAGTATTGTAGGTTTATGAGAGATGAACTTCAGTACAAGCCAAAGTCTGAGTGACTCCAAACAAAAACAAACCATTCCATTAACTTTGTGTCTGAGTATATTTTCACCTAAGGCAGGTCCTACAAAGGTTAGCAGGTTCCTGTGGGGTTTGCAAGCATGTTACTGGAGGATCTGTTAAAATGTAAAAGTTTGCCAAGGTTACAATTGAATTAAAACAGGTCTGAAGTTCCCAAATATGCTACTTCCATTACCTCAGCTCAATTTAGGTACATTAAAGAAACAAGGATAATGACAAGCCCATACAGCATAGTAGTGTCAGAGTTGCTTGTATTAAGACACTGAATTTCATCCTAAATATTTCAATTTGAGTCCATAGTCATTATCAAGTTCTCAGATCTCAGTGGCTAAAAATCTTGCTCTAGGCATCCCTGTTGTGTTTTTTTTCCACGTAATGACATCGTTGTGTGTAATGAGATGTTAGCAGCTCATTTACTGCTTACGTCTGTTTTGGAAGAGAAAAATGCTGCCTCTTGGCTTATGCACTGATTAGTATAAATATAAGTTAGTCATGGCAAAATTTGAGAAGTCCGAACTTCAGAAATTATGGCAAGAATGATGAAGACTTGAAGGTATGTTTTGAGGGAACTACCTGCTTTTGGAGAACTTGGCCTCAGATTTGATTAATTTCATGCAAGGGATATGCCTCTCACAACCCTGAGGTTCAAATCCTCCTCTCTGTAACTTGTAGGAAAAAAACCACAGTAGAATCAAAGAGGTCCTTTGAGTGACAAAAACTAAGAAAGATCCCGGAGATCTTTGCTTTGAGAGGAATGACAGTATTTTATTCGAGCCACTCCTGAATTTGCAAGTGTTCTTATTTTAGTGGTTTGTGTTAATGACAATATTTTCCCTGATACAGTAACCCTAGAGTTCAGTATAGGATTTAGCTATCCACATGCAGACAGTTAAATGTAGATGTCTGAACACTATATATTTAAACTCTACTTAAGGGCAATGGAAAACCAGTCAATGCAGCGAAGAGAGTTTGAGTCAGTTACCTAAATATGACCAGCTAGTGCCATCAGAGATGATCTGTGATATTGAGGTATCTGCACAGTCTGGGCAGTATTATGTCAGACCTCTGGAGGGCATACTCACAGACCTGCAGCTGGAGACTACACCAGAAAACCTCAGAAAACCATATCAGCAAACCTTCTGATATTTCCATTGCTTCTTGGTGCCCATGTTTATGCATTGAGTCCAAGGAGCTCTGTGTTTCCTACAGCTGACAGGTGAGAGGTATCTATTTTAAGGTGAGATGAAACCCACTCCAAATGTTGAACTCAGCCTAGAAGTATGCTGTAATTCACATGAAAAAATCTAAGACTGACCTCAATGACCCCACTGTTTATCTCCTGCTCCCTGAGCTACCTGCTCTTGAGACACAGGCACCCTGTACTGTGCCCCTTTACAGCAGCCTAGATCTTAGGGCCAAAAAAGATGGTTCTGGTGAGCATTTTGAATTTGGGTAGACAATAACATAGAACATTTAATTTCAGTCTTCTTAAGAACAAGAGTTTTCATCTTGTTGGACATGTAGTGGGATATGTGCCTTGAGCATTCTTGATGATGAGGTGGATGAAGCTACTTCCTGAAAGATCTCTTCCAGTGCTCTTAAAGCCCCTTCAAGGGGGAAGCTTTCTGGGAGATATTTGGTCACAGTATACATGCTGATGTGTACCCTGGTAAGGAGCCTGGCCCTCACATGAGAGCTGAGGACATGGGGAACCTGAATGGTAGGTCCTGGCACTAGCTGCAGCAACTCAAGGGAACAAATCAAACACAGTATTTTGTTTTGAGAACATCAAAATACTTTGCATTGGCAATGTCAGAAAAATGTGGTTTACACAGATATTTACCAGAACTTTCCATTTCTTGAGAAACTATTCAAGCTATTCAAGCTTTTTGCTCTTGAAGAAAGCAAACAGCTAATGACCACTGTTTCTCAAGGTCAGAGAGTCTGAGCTACTGCTGCCTGCTGAGCAGTGGCCTAAGTAGCATCTACAAGCGAGGGAAAAGGGAAATGTTTTTGCTCTCCTGTTTTTCTCTCTCTTATGTTACACCACTCCTTGTAGCACTGCATCGTCTGAGTACAAAGTACCTCCTGGTCATGACATCACACCGCAGAAAACAGACTAATGAAGCAAAGGAAGCGAGGTTCACTTTTCTGCATGGAGGCTGGCTCCAATCACCTGGTTGTAGTTAAAACAGATCACACTGAGCTGTTCTGCTTTGTAAGAGCTGAATTTCATTCTCTGTTACTGGATGTTTATCTGATATCTTGTAAAAACCGTTGTCCCTTTCTCCTGTCTTTAGATCTTTTGCTTTTCTGAAATGCTAAATCTCCAACTGTGACCCTTCAGCAAAACCAGTTCACTTCATCAAATGAATCCTGTGACTTTGATTATTTAGGAGCTTTCATTAAAGGAGTACAAAGTAAAGCAGACAAGGAAATGTCTTAGTGATTTGCAGCAATGCATTGAGAAAAAAAGGAAATGGATGGCAGAGATAAGGAAAATAAAATAGCCACAATTTTTTGATAAAGGGAATGGAATTTCCCCTGAGGGTCTGTGTTATACTGCCCTTTAGTAAAATACAAGTAAAATTCATAGTAACAGAACTTAAATACAAAATATTGCCAACTTTGAGAAGTACAATTAAATTGCTAATAGACAGAAAATGCTGACATGAAGGCATTACCAGCACATTTTAAGCTCTAGATTATGGTGCTTCCAACAAACTGTTGGCTGTTATTGATTTAACAATAAAGCTGAAAATGCCGTGTCCACTACCCCTATGACATGTGCTGCAACAGCATCATATTTTGCCGTTTGCTTTGCTATTTTAATTGTGGAGTTAAATTATGGCACAAGCAATCTGACTTTTTCAGCTTTGTCCACATTATATTTTTCAGTTTGAAAGAACAAAATCATCTGTGAATTATGTGAATGAGGCTAATTTTATCTTCTCTGGGGCTTTTACTTAGGTAGTACCAGTGTGCAATGCAAGGTCAGGATGCTTACAAAAGAAACTCTTAAGCATGAGATACCAACATAGATTGTAAAAACCAGTGTAAAAATTATTCAGACTTTCTGACAGTCTCACCTGTAAATACTGTTTACTGTTTTCCATATGGATTTGCTTGTAGTCTAACATTAAGCAATTAAAAGAACGAGACTGATGCTTGGGATTTGGATTACTTTTGTGGTTTGGAAATTTTTATAGGAGTGTTCGATTGTTATTCCATTTATAAACTCCTTTATGAAAATAATACAAAAAACCATCACAGAGCTGGTGCCTTGTGTAAAATACAGTAAAGCTATACAGCTTTATATTCCACCTGTGAGTAGAGTTTCTTTGTCTTAATTAAAGGTTAGAGCAGATCCCAGGCCATGATAGGTCTTGTGTGGTTATTTTCTTAATTCCTTCAGACAGTAACAGTAGAAACCCCTCAAAAATATTGTCTTACTGCTAACATTTCAACATCATCTATTCTCTTGTAGTGTTGCCAAAAGGACTGATTATACTTTTAACAACAATAAAAGTCTTTTTTACCACTCTTTTACCATTTGAAAGATGCTGAGGGGATTTTGTTCAAAATTTCCACAAAGATTACTTCTCTAGCTGAGACCAGCATGGATGACATCAGCCCAGTTAAAAAAAGATCATTATGTGGAAAGAAGGAGTTCAGGACAAGAAGTGTCTTGTGGCCTTGAGGGAGAAATAAATCTGGCACAAATATGAAGTAATTTTTTCTGAGATGCTTTGCAGAAGACCCAGTTGTACTAGCCCAGGGGAATTTCAGCTGGAGGGAGCCAGGACATGGTCGAGCCAAATGAGAATTAGCACCTGGAGTAGGGGAGTGGGATGGGATGCAGACAAACATGGGTGATGCTCCTTACGGAAACAGCAGCCTCTGCCCCACCACTGCTGCAGCAGTGTCATGAGCAAACAGACTGGGTGTCCTGGGAAACTGTGAAAGGATTCATAGACATCAGGCCAGAAGAGTCCATTAGATCATCTTTTCCTCATTGAAGGCCAAATGTGATTTTCAAATACCTTTTGAGAACCACATGGTGGCACACCCCTTACTTTTAGAAAGTCTACATTTTCATCAAGGCACTGATACAGAGATAAAAAGGGCCAGGTTTTATTTCAAGGCTCTTGTAGTAAAATCACACTCACCCATTATCTAATAACCCTGGAAACCCAATTACAATGTCTGAGATCTAAAACATGAAGGATACTTCCCACTACCATGAAAGTTAGAAAATACTGAACCATGGGACCCTTAAGACTTCCCCAATTCCAGCATTAGATACTCAGAATGGCCTTTCCCTCTGCCCTCTCTCTCACTTACTCATTCATGGGACACTGTCAGTGTCGGCAGAACTGATCATCTCTCCCTTTGCCTGTGGATGGTGAGTAGAGGGATTGTGGAGAGCAGCAAGGGTCAAGTGACAGGCTGGTCACTATGGAATGGCACATAGCCCTGCTTCATGGAGGCAGGACATGCAGCGGGTATTGGGAACAGCACAATAAGCTGTGGACCAGAGCTGGTGATGGCAAGCTGTCTTATCCTAAGAGGCATGACAAGTGTTCTAAAGCTGATCCAGGATGGGGTAGAATCTGATCTGATACAGTCTGAGTGTGAGTGAGTTGCCATGGCCTACCCCCAACTGCAGGATTTCACTCACATCCACTTTGCCAGAGACCCATGATCTGCCTTTCACCATACCACCGCAGACCCAGAAAAGCATCTGGACTCTGCTGGGAGATGTCAAGAGCCTGGAGAATTCACCCTTTCTTCTGCTTGTTTATTCTGGTTGTTAATCTCCTTTCACTGATTAAAAGTTTATAATTCATTTCTCAGTTGAATTTGCCTGGAGTTAAGTCTCAGCTATCAGTTCTTGTTAAGCTTTTCTCTGCCGGATTAAAGAGTTCTGCTGTGCCCAGAATTTCTGCCCGTGATGGTATTTATGCTTTCTAATCACATAATTCCTTCATCTTTTTGATCAGGCCACCAGACTGAGCTCCTCAGTCCCAGAGAGATATCTCAGAGATAGCAGTGCTGAACAGAAACACTGATTTTGTGCTGGACTGGCTCCACACACAGCTGAGTGCATGGGACCAGGTTCCCTTTTTTAGCATTACTGACGTGGGAGCACAGGCCACAAATAAGGGTGATGGTTTGGAGATTAAATTGTTTGAAAGGATTAAACAGATTCCCCAGTCCCTGTAACAATATTTTTTTCAGCAGAGACAGTCAAACTGCAAAACTTTGTGACTTTTCAATATTTCCCCTTCTTGTGAATTATACAGGTGTTTCTTTCCTCAACATCTTCTGCTTTACTCACCCTTCTTTATCCTTATGCAAACACAACAATATTTACTGTCTTATCCTGGTTTAGATTAAATTACACTGAAGCTGCCAGCTTTTCCCTCAGGATCTGTGTATAAACAATTGTGTTTCTTTATGTAAACTCCAGGATCAGTAGCTGTAACAGCAGGATTCCAGCAGGCAGGGAGCACAGTCTGGAGAGGAGCTGCCCTATGGCTAATGGCAAGTACCTGCTCCCAGCCTGCACACACATGGAACCAGTGACGGTGGGTGTGTGTCTAGGTCAGGGTTAGGGTGTGTAAGACTGGGATGCAGGGAGCCCAGAAGCAGATACTGGGGAGGGGCAGGCTGACAGCCAGCTTGCCAGACCACACAGAGCAGCTTTGACAGAAGGAACAATTTGGGAGGGCACTATAAGAAATTTCATTTTGAACTGGGAACAAATAACTGTCCCTGATTGTATGAGTAATTCTTTGCCCAATACACTTTAAGTCTGTAGAGCAATGGGATTGCATTGAGGAAATATCTAAATTAATCTTCAATTTCTTCTTCTAATAAAATTAATCTGCAGGATTCAAAAATCTGCCTATGTACTCAGAATGGAAGAAGCTAGTGGCATTTGGCCAGTACCAAAATAAACAGAGGAACAGAATTTGCAAAAGTTCCTTTGGCATGACTGTGTTGGTGCTCTGGATGTCTCTTGCATCCACACTGCAGATGGATCTGGCATCCCTGCTTTGTTCATTGGAGCAGGGGTTACGGAGTTGGAGGTCATCAAGAAGATCATGGAACAGAGGTCCAGTTCTCCTCTCTCTCTCACTTTGTGGATGTCATACCAACACTTTTGTTCCTGTAACAGACACACAGATAATTTGGTCTCAAATAGCTTTTCAGAAAATGACAGTAAAGCCCCCAGTTTCATGGGATGATACATAATACTGATTTCAGCAGCCCCCGGCTGCCTTTGTCCTAGCCCCATGCATGCAGGGGGATCACCCAGCAGCTCTGGTCACACACAGTCCTGCTTTTGGTGCTGTGAGTCAGGGACAGATGGCTTGCAATCTCTCATGGCCCACAAGCCACACATCAGCCAAGTAACCATCCATGTTCTAGCAACAGCTTTCTGGCTGCTGACTGATCCCTGGTATCACTTATCTCCCTTGCAGCTGAAAACAGTGATTGCAGTACAAATGAATTTTTTTTTTCCCGTGAGAATGAGAGAATTCCTTTTTTTAAGGTAAGGTAGCACGGAGACGATCAATGTTACTGCATAGCAGCAGTAACATAAAAACATCCCAGAAGAGCTCTTTCTTTCTCTCTCTCGTCTTTGTGAGTGGAAAAAATGTTAAAAACCTCTTAATTTACTGGTAGGCTGAGATTTCTGCCAAGTGAATATTTATGTCCAGTTTGAAAGATGTGGCATATAATGGAAGTGTTGAAATTTTCTCAAGCAATCTGGAGCCTGTTTGATGACATACACTACAAGATCAGTCCTGTTTGCTGTTAAAATCAGGGGTAAAACTTCCTTTAAAGTCATGGAGAAACAGGATCAGGCTCTTTTAATTTGCTTCTATCTTGATAGGAGGCTTCTTGTTCCTCTAAAATGTGCCTATAGATGATCTCATGATCCCTGTTGTCCATCTGTGCTGGCAAGGTCCTCAAGCAGTTACAGTGCTCAGACATCATAGTGTTCTAAATCACCTTCAGTCCTCGTGTCACCAGAAAGGCTGCAGGTTGGGGGATGGTGGGTTTCTCATAAGGATTATCAAATTTCCCCTACAAATACTGCCTTGTAGAAATAAACGGAAAGTTTTGTTTCATCAAGAAAACCAAGAAAACATACTTTATTCCTTTCTTGGGATTTTACGTGGTTTTTGGTTGAAAGCAACTTCTTTACTCAGTTTCCAAATAAAAGTTAAAATGGACACCTAGATTTTTTTGCCTTAAGTGAAAAGGAAGAGGCAGGCTATTCGTCACACCTTAGACAAGGCAGTTGCCCTGTGTCCTCAAAACTCTGCTATAAGTCAACTGCGTATTTTGCTGAGGAAGTTACCAGAGCTCAAATGGGAAATGATGGATCACATCTAGAAGTGAACACAGTTCACTGTGTTTCCATACTTGCTCCAGCACTTCAGCTTCTATTCAACTATTTGAGAAATCTACTATCTCCAGAAAACACATAAAATGTGCATCTAAGTCACAGATAAAAATTTTGGACTTAGTTCATGGTACTGTATAGAAAATACCCAGATTTTCCTTTGAACAGGAACAAATAGAATATTCCAGAGATTAAAGTGTGTTTTCTGTTAGGAACTGGCTTCATTCTCTGAATGAAATATTTTTGGTGAAGAGAGAATCATCACACATTTGAAAAGTCTGTTCTTGGCATACATCTCTAGACCTAGGCTTGGATTTCAAAGCTTGGCAGTGTTAGAAGGTAATATTTTGATTCAGACCCCATCTACTGACAACAAATAGGTTTCTTTGATTTTTTTCTCTTTTCTGCTTTTAAACACAAGTATGGCCACCACAGCACAATAAAAAAATACTCCTTTGTGATTTTTTACTTTCCCAAGCGTTCAAAAAAAATGACAGAGTTAATGATCACCTGTGGTGACAGCCATTTCCACCACAATTTCTCTTTAACCCCTTCTGTCCTTGCCTCGAATTATCTCATCTGCAAGTTGCAGCTATTCCCACACCAGATATTTCCCTCCATGGCACTGTGGCCTTTCCACGGTGGAGAAATATTTTGTGTGCATGCAACCCTTTGAACTTCCGCAGGGACAGTGTACACTACTAAGAGGATACAAGTTTTACCTAGCAAGATTCTAGACTGTGTTTTGTTGTGTTTTTATTAAAAATACAGAAACCAGAGGTATTGGAAAGCTTGCTGATTTGCATCTGTTTTTGAAATCTTCCCTTTTTCAGTCTCTCTGAGAATTCAAGATAAATCAATTGTGTCCAAGGGTGTTGCTATCTACCCAGCTCCTGACCTCATTCCCTTGCCCCATTCAGACATACAAGAGAGACTCTGGCGAAAATCTTTTGAAGTTGGATCCTAAATCAAGTGTGAAAATGGAAAGTCAAGTGTTTTTTTTTTTAAAGAAAAAGCTGTATTGTTAAAGTTATTTTAGATCTTATGGAACACATTGGCTTTGCTAACTGGGAAGCATTATGCCATAACTGGGAGGCTTTCCTCTTCTTCCAGGAGAGGAGAGGCAGCCCCCATCACCACCAGCAGAGCAGAACTGGAACTTTCTCACACGTCACATCCTTCTGCCCATTCAAACAGGTCTATTTCGGTGCATTGTCCAGCCTTCCCTGAGGTCAGAAGGAGCAAAAAGAGACTATTCAGGTACTAGACTGGTATGATTCATATCCAATACAAACAGGCTCTGTTTTTTTAAGGTCATTGCCAGTGAGAGACCTCCTATCAATAGCCCTGGAGAAGGCCTTGCAGACCTTCCAACACCGAACATCAGTAAGAGCAAGCATTGTCCTCTATTGCCACCTGAGCTCTCTAAGTCCTGGCCAGGGATAATGAATTGAAATGGCAGGTCTTGCCTCTGCAAGGGTCCCTGATTTGCTGGGACTAAGCACAGTGTGCTAAGTGTGCAGAGGACAGTGCAATGCTCACAATGGGGGCCCTGAGCTCACTGGCTGTGTATGCTGCAGAAATTGCTTACCTCACCTCTGTACAGGAACAAGGCTGCAGTTATAGTGGAGCCAAGCTCTGCATCGGTCCCCCACAGGAAGCAAAATCAGCCGAGGAGTCAAATTACAATGACAGAGAGGCAGGGGGGAATCTGAAGGTAGAATCTTGTCCTCCAGCTTGAAACATATCCAGTTTTCAGTGGTTAACACCATTATTTTTGCACAAGCCTTGGGACTTTAGATAACTACATGTTTATATGATCATTGGAATTGTCTTCCCCACCACCACTTTTGTTTTCTCATCCTGTTCCTTACTCTCCCTTCACAGGTTTCCTATGTTACAGTGGCCCAGAGTCACAGGGATGGCTTAAGACTGAATCAAGCAAGTCCTGGTCTAGATTCATCAGGATATTTTATTGGTTAATGGTCACAGAGGTTCTGGGAAGAATTGCTTTCATGCAAGGTACTTCCAGCTAAGATAAGGAACTCCAAAAACTCAGAGATGGAGCACTTTGAAGAATTTTGAAAGCCTTACATAGAGAGAAATCTTCAAGGGCTAGCCTACAAGCTGATGTGCTGTTTACTGGCCATTTATTTTTCATCTGAGATATTATTCTGTAAGACTTTTTCTCTGCACCTTTCTCCCTAGTCTCTCCTGTGAAAGATTTTGTAGAGACTGAAGCAGTGGATCCATTCCCACTCATCTGCAAAGCCCTGAAGTTGTGGTCTCTCCTCTCCATCATGACTGTGCTGCGACTGTGCTGGCTTTGGGCAAAGGGCTGTACTGGCTCCGCCCCTTTAGAAACACATGTGAGTCCTGACAAAGAAACCATCCCCAAAGCCCCTCACCAGACATGCCTTATGGGTTTCTCACAATTCTTTTTACACAGATAATGTCTTCAGTAATATTACTCAACAGCAAATCTGCAGAGAGAGAAACATAGCCCCGTGAGCTCACTTCGGGGCGTAGCATCAGCCAGGAGCAGAATTCCCTCCCGGGTGCTGCAAGGACTGGGCAATTGAGCAACTGCAGACAGCAACGTGAGGCTGAAAGCTTCTCATTCTCCCCACTGCTGGGCTGCCATCAGGTTCTTGTGCTTGAATGCTGCTTGACAGGCATCCTCATCTGCTTCTGCATGGTCAGCAACAACCATAATGGCATGTTTTCACTGCAAATGCTTGCATGCCTGCCTCTGCAATCACACGTAAAAGAGAGATGGAAGGAGGGGAGAAAATGGTAGACAGACCTACCTATGCTTATGATATTTCAATTCCTTCCTGCTTTGCTGTGCTGGAGGTAGGGGGAGGGGAGTAGGAGAAGCAGGGGTAGAAGTATGATTAAGGAGATTTCTGTCTATCCAGAAGGGGAGGGTTTGGTCTGAACAGGAATGGAAGGTCCATCCCCAGCCTCCCTGACCTAGGGTTTTCTCGTGTAGCAGAGTATTTGCTGGTCAGACACAACAAAACTCTTCCCAAGCCTGCCTGAGAGCTCCACACCAGTAGCAGAGCCCAAGCCAAGACCTGGATCTGCCTGGCAGTAGTAAAACCTTGAGTGATCACTTTTGCAGTTACCAACTTCACCAGCAGTAGGAGGCATTTATCTCATCGAGCCCCATATCACAACCCACCTGAACAAAGACTGTTTATCTTCCATCCACAGTCAAAAAGACCAGAAAACCCTGGAGTCATTAATCTCCTAATAGGAGAGGAAAGAATGAATATGGGTAAAGGGAAAGGAGCTGGCCTAGAATTTCAAGGTGAAATGCTGGAGAACAATTGAGGTGCCTGGGAAATATATCTCAGCCTCAGGAATCAGTGGAACTACCCACACCCTGCACAGACTGAAAGAGGAGCAGGAGCCAGACATCCATCACCCTCAGCTTCCTGTGGGCACAGACACTGAGTTGCCCAGGTTGGATCCTGCATGTGTCTCTAGCTCCATTTTGGCCAGAGGGTGAAGTTAGGTAGAGCAGGAGGTCTTGATCTGCTGCCTCCACTCATGGGGATAACTCTGAAGGAACAGGGCTGTGGTACCCTTGCAAGCCATCCTGCAGCAGTTATCTGAGGGACTGTGGTCATCAATACACCACATCTAGCTGCAGAGCTGGAAGATGCCATAGTTGGCACTGCCATTTTCTGTAATGCTCTGAACTCTCTTCTTGAAAGCACTCTCTTGAAAAGCCATGAAGAGACCTGGACAGTAGCAGAAGGTGCTCAGACTGTGCCACAGCTGCTATCCATGGGGACAACAGTAGAGCCTGGAAGGAGAGGCTGTGGGAAGACAGGTGTGGGATTGAAACTCACAGCTGGTGAGGCTGTAGCCCCTGTAGCCTTCCAGCCTTTCTTCCTGAAGCACATGAACCAGCTCACACCAATTGAACAACTGTGGCCAACAGCAGCAGCAGCAGAGGAGATGCTATTCCTGCAGGGCTGCTGGTCCTCATGCACTGGGAGAGTGAAAGTTGAAAACAAGGTGTAAGAAGAGAGTAAAGGAGAGTCAGATATCCAGGGTGAGCTCCCCGGCAGGCAGTGACACAGCTGTCTCTGGCGACCCTGGGCTGCT
This sequence comes from Neodrepanis coruscans, assembly GCA_013400695.1. Lineage (NCBI taxonomy): Eukaryota > Metazoa > Chordata > Aves > Passeriformes > Philepittidae > Neodrepanis > Neodrepanis coruscans. The sequence goes on from VYZS01017747.1 coordinate 13,872, forward strand.
CCCTCCTGCTGTCAGGGTGTGCACAGAGGCACGTGTGTACATAGTGCCTGTGTCGGACAGCCCAGGCCACAAACGGGTTTTATCAGTGCAGATATGGAAAACACGGAGCTGTAGGCACCACCATTTGGCAGTTTCCTGATGTTAGTGATAAGATGTCGAGAGTGCCATGGGAACTGAAAAGCTGAAAAATGGGACTTACTAAGGGAAGGGTCACGTGCTTTAGCTTCTCAGGCATCTCGACCTCTTACCCTGGTGTTGCTCAGTCTTTGAGCAGAAGCCATGATGTGCACTGACCTCATTGCTCTTAGGAAGCCATGCCTAAACTCTCTAACCCTTAGGCCTGCTTTGCATCCTTTACCTTTTACACAATTACCTGCACGTACAGTGAGTCACATCCTAGAAGTCCAGGATGTTTGTCTGAGAGAAAACTTAAAATCTGCACTATAACAAATAGAATAAAAATCCTTTCCTTGGGGTTATTCCTGTCTCATCTCTCCTTTCTTCCTTTCCTCCTCCTTTTTTTGCCACACCCTCTAGCCAGTTGCTCTTGGCCGTACAGTGCTGAGCAGCCCTGCAGCTCCGGCAGGCTGTGCCCAGGTGTCCATGCACCTAAAGCTCTATGCAGCCCTGCAGATGGTTTGTGGTAACGGGCAGGGGAAAGGGGTGCCTCCAGGGTTGACTCTGGCACTTATCTTCTGTGGGTAAGAGCAGTAGGGGCTGCTTAATAAAAAAGCCGTGTATACCAAGAGAAGTGGGTACCTCCAGCAGTGGAGGTCAGCACCAGCCTGCAGTGGACACTTCGGAGAGGTGTCTCCTGGAAACTTCTCATCTTTCCTGAATCCTGCCCTGTCACCAGGGGATGAACCCTGTGAGTCCTGCCCCATAACATGGGGAACCAGCACAGCCAGAGTCCATTGCAGCTTTGGCTGTGCTTTTCAGGGACAGCTCTTTGGGGCTCATTTTCTATATCACCTGAAAACTGATCCTAGAAGTGAGTCTACTAGCAGGGGTATATTCTATTCTATTCTATTCTATTCTATTCTATTCTATTCTATTCTATTCTATTCTATTCTATTCTATTCTATTCTTATATTATATTCATATTGCAGGATATTTGCATGTACAAATATCACTTTCTCACTGAGAATAATGGCAGAAGAGTTTCCAATGTTTCTAGCTGGACAAACAAAATCAAGTAAATTTGTGTTCAAAATGTTTTAGGTGATTGCCTACGAATAAGCGTAAAACCAGGAATTATCACATAGATCAATTGATGAGCAGAGGCAAGAGACTAATTACACATTTGTACTGGGCTAGATGTTGCAAAGAAAATTAGCAGGAGGGTCTTCAAGTCAAGGCAGTAAAAAGAAATGTGAACATGTCCATTTTCATCAGGTTTCTGGTGAGATCCCAAAGAGTTTTTCTGTACGCCCCAGAGTGGTCAGTGTTTGCTCCTGATGTGTGAGTATCTCCAGCTGAGTCAATGAAAGCCACTTCTGCCCCAAGGGCTGGTACCACCACAGAGCCAAATTAGGGCCTGGCCACACAGCATGGGGAGGTGTTTATTTACTCTTGTTTTACCATTCTGCTATCTCTTTGGTTTTGGCCATGGACACTAACAAACTCAATGAAAACTAGAAAATCACTGAGAAGAGGAGCAGCAAAAAGAACTTCCTCTTTATGGGACCATCTGCTTTAATGTAAACTATGTAAAGATAGTAACAGGGCTCCATGATGACATTATTTTCTCCTCTTCTTGATCTCAAAGTATTTTTAACAAACAAAATGATGTTTCAAACATATCTATGATATCTACTCTGGATTAAACATTAATCACTATGCCAAAGTAATAAATACAGAAATCCTGCATATTTATTCAGACATGCAAATCCTTAATTGTGTGGGAAGCTGCTCAGCTTGGTTTTAGTTTCAGCAGGAGATAAAATGCCACAGAGCAAGTACTGTATCTGTGTCACTACAAGATTTACAGCCTGATTCCCTGCCTGGAAACAAAGGAACAAATAGCTGCATGTCACGCACTGAACTGAAACATTGTGGATTATATTATTACTCGAATTTCTACAGGACTCCTCAGTGGGGGAAAAAAAATTCTATTAACTCTCTTTTACGACTACCAGCAGGGCAACGTGAAGAGAATAATCTCCTCTATTTATGAGGTCTAGGGGCCTTAAAACCTGAATACCAGGCCAGGAGCTTTGTCACAAGGTCTGGCTATTTCCTTTTCTTCATAAAATTCCTATCTCCATTAATCTGTGTTTATTTTCCTTCTGCTTTTTAATTTGCTTAATGGACTTGAGTTGAAGTCTCTCCTAGAAGTCAGAGGAAAGTAAACTCTGATAAATCCTTTGGGATTTAATAGTCACAGTTAAGCACTTCTTTGGATTATTTTGTCTGACTTTCATCTTCGCTGTTGCAGAAATGTCGGCTGNAACATCAGTATTAGTGTCTAAATACCTTCTTGTTAGGTGTTTAAATCCTTTGTGTTCTAGCTGATATATTACCCTCTATGTAGCAGATTTTTTTTTTTTTGTATAATATTTATTCCTGCAGGATTTGCCTACTCCAAAACTGCATTGTCTAATTAGGTCCCAGCTGCCTATTTCTAATCCTGAACAAAGGTTCGCTTTATTGTTCATTTCAGCAATTCACTTTTTCATTTTACTTCTTCCACTTATGATAGAAATAATTAATTAGGTCCTATTCCACCAATCTCTCTATTTTCTTTGTCTAATGATGACACTTTTTTAAAAAAGCCTTAATGGTTTTGTATGTTGCTGGAGCAATTTACACATGTCCATCTATAGCGAAACTGAGGCATGAAGCAGAGGCAAGCATTGAAAATTGAGATCCTCTGATTGACAAAACCTGGTGCAGGTGACTAGTCGGTCCACTGACTTGTAAATCAGATTTTACTTATATTTTGGCACAATCTGACTCAAGACCGAGGGCAACTTGTTGCTAAAGAAAATTTCCATGCTCCTGTTTTCATTTGACCCACCTGGTAAACCTGTCACCTGTTACTGCATAGGCTTTTATCTCAGAATCCGTGTGTAGGTGGCCATGGAGAAGGTAATTCTGAACATTTTTATGAAATGCACCAGCATGTGCCAGAAGAAAAGCTGAACCACTGGCAGGCCCCTTATCACAGTATATTCAGTCTTGACTATTTGCCTTGGATCCATTTTTCTTGCTTTGGTTTAGAAGGCATTAGTCCTCAGCAAGCTAATCATAAATCTCAGCAATTCCTTCATTATAATGCATCTTATCTGAGTGTTCTTTCTCCTGGTACCCAGTGGTAAACCACAGCACTGCTTCAGCTTGCTGCTTTGCAGCATTGTCTGTCAGCAGTAATGAGAGATTAGGGAATGGGAGTCAGCACAGTGAGGGTATGTAATTATACAACTCAAGGATCTGAAGGTCTTATTTAAGCACTTAAGGATACTGGCAAATGGACTGTGGTAGCCTGAAGAAAAAGGTGCTCTTTGGAAAGGCTGAAGGCTTTGTTGAACTGTAGTGGCTGCTACCATTGCTACACAGAGTAGATAAATCTTGGTGTGCTTGAAATCAGACAACTCAGGGCATAGAAGAGCATAAAACTCTTACCAGATGCAAAAACCACCCAAGAAGCTGGGTAAATATGCCCCTGGTTTGCTCTGCAGAGGACGGTGCAGCCAGTGTAGTTGATGTGACATCCCAACTGGCCACGGGCCAGAGCAGGGGTGTCTGCAGTGCTCTGCAGAAACAGCAGGGATTCGGGGAGGCTGAGCAGCTAGTTACACAAGCTGATGTGTCTCCTGGTGTTGGCTGGAGACAAATGACCAAGAGTCCTATTTTGGAGCTCCCAGTGGTGGAACAAAGACAAAGATTCTGTAACTGCTTCTATGAAACACCAAGCAAAGAAAAGCTGCACAGCTTGGCCCAGGATGACAAAGAACAAACTGGACCCCGCTCAGATGAGCCTCTTTCCATGGGTGGACAGGAGCCCTTGTGGTTTATTAATCTGGCTCACTGATCCATGCTCTGATGTCTGGGATCCTGTTAACGAAATTATCACATCTAGTCAGAGTCAAAGCTGCTTTGTGGGAACCATGAGTTTCCTGTCTTCTTTGCATTTGTGAAGAAAGACTTTGTCATGTTCCCAGGGTAGAAGTCACAATTTGCATTAGGAAAATATAAACAAAATGAAAAGATCGGCCCTGTGACAGAGCCCGCACAACAACAGATTCAGGAAAGTACTAACTGCATGCTTCACAGTAGGCAGATTTTGATTGTAAGCTTTTTTGGTTTTGAGCTACAGCATTCTCTCTCTTTCATCTCCAAAACTCAGTCAATACAGAACAGAAACATAGCATTTGGCAGTATTCATTTTTTCATCTAAACTTGTTTGTGTTTTCTCTTACAGCTTGAAGCAGAGCAGTAGCAAATTACATTACTGTTTCTCCGTTTGTGACACACTTGACCATGTTTTTTCAATAAAAATGACACAACTTTGCTGGGTCAGTAATGAAGCAGCAAGAAAGATTTCGTTTGGCAAGAGAAAATAGCTAAGAATACAGAGCTTCTTACAACTAAAGCAAAATAAAGGATTTAGGTTAATTATACTATTTATGAACTCTAAGCTCTTCCTTTAATTTCTGTTTTATGATGAAATGTATCACTGTGGCCACTTTAAGCAGTCTTCCACACGCTACAGGAATATTTTTCCCATTACACCCTGCAATGGTGGTGTGCAGACACCGTGGAGCACAGCTTGTCCTTGGGGTACCGGTGGGAGCCTTTGTATCTCTCTAACTGATGAAGAGGTACGTCCCTTTGACATGGACTAGTACCACAGTCTGGCACAAAGGTCTCCCATTTGAGGTGGCCAGGTGGATGGAAGGGGCAAGGGATATACTGTCCACTGCTTCTAGGGCTATGTCAGCTTTGTGGAAACATCTCAGCTATGCAACTTCTCTGATGACTCAGATGAGGACTCATATCATCCTGTTTCCAAATGAGCGATAAGTCACCTGAGTTGGTCCTGAGGACATTGGTAGTGTTCTCTCAGGAAAACCTTGAGGGTAACAGGCACTCTACAACTTCTGGGAAGAGAAAAGCTGTTTCCAGTAAGTGTCAGACATAAAGACCCAAATCTTCCTTCACATAAGCCTCCTTTTCTCTCACCTTTGCATCATTTGGCTGTCATGACATCAGCATCTCTAAATGTGTCAGCATGCTTGGAAATAGATAGTAGCAGGTCTTGCTTCCATTGAAGTTGGCTAGATGGCACCACAGCACGTCTGACAAGAATGGCAGCCTAAAAGCAGGTATTATGTCATGACATTTTCAGTGGGTCATTGAAGTCAGCCTGCATCTGTTGAGCCTGCATCTCCTGAAGCAGCAGCTCAGGCTTTGAGAAAGGTGCTAACTTGACCCAAGGTGCAACAGAGCTGGTGGGTCCTGTGCTGGTAGAAGCACAGATGTGTCTGGGCTGGGAATTTGTGTCCTCATATGGAATATGGAATCCTCATGCATATAGTCTTATGGAGCCTGTGCCAAAGTTTAGATGCCTTTGGCCCTTTTCCAGGGAATATGTAGACCTCTGTCAGGCAAGTATGATTTTGCAAGTGCCCATCCATGTCAGCTGGAGTAGTGCCCAGGAGCACAGTACCCAGGGGTTGGCTGCACTGTTTTATTTAGACCTGCTTGGCACCACTCTGCACCAGGCCAGCACCAAACCCTGGATGTATTTGCAAGGCACATAGGCAGTACACATAGGCAGTGCTAAAGGCTTGCAAAAGGCATAATTGCATCTATTGACTAAAAATTACTTTTTTCTGGCCTGCAACAACTCTCCTTCATGCATTCTAAATATCTGAGGGATGACATTGGTTTCAGCAGCATATAATGGCAATGGCACTGAACCTTGTTACTTGGAAATGATCTATGTTGACAGCCATACTTTAGCTTTGCCTTGAATTTTGTTTTCTGCAAATGCCTTGGCATTTTTTTCTGCAGTGTCAGGATTTTTTCTAGTCACAACGGTCTGTTTCATCCACATCCTTATCTCTTAAGAACTGTGCTCTAGTTGTGGAAGGATCGTCGGTGCTTGTTTTAACTCAAGTAATTTTGATGTAGAGGTTAAAGACAGCATTTTGGTTATATCTGAAGGGTTTTTTCAGTCAAAACTTCAGAAGGGAAGTAAATATACAGCTGTCTTTAGCTGACAAACTGATATTACTTGATTGTTATTTATTTATTACTGATACTACTTATCTTTCTTCAATGGAAGTTATGCAAATAAAAATATTAATGAAAGAAACTATTAATATCTGCATATACACAAAGAGATGTGTGCAGGCATGTACATACACACACAAACACACACACACACACACACACACACACACACAAAATATTTCTTAATTTTCAATCCAAACTGTTTCCTAATACTAAAAATGTAGAGAAAAAAGAGTGAGTTATATTATGAATTCTCTGGAATTCATGACACTCTTACATTCTCAATTGATTGATGAATCAAGTTTTTCTTGAACAAAATGTCTTTAAATCCCTTCATGCCTAAGACAATAACTGAATGTACTTTACTTTGATTGTTCCTGATGCCTAAATTTCACATTCAAGAGAATACTGGAAATGTTACTTGTACAGAAGGGTCTTTGAATTTATTTGTGGTTTGGCAACAGAGAAAATAATGTTTTGATATAACTTTTGTCCCTGCTTACAATATATTTTAGTAATTTTGCAGACTAAATTTTTATCTATGTTTATCCATGAATACCACATGAGTTAACTGCATCAATTCTGTTAATACCACACAAGGAGTGGCAGGATGTCCTCCCACAATTGTTTTCCCCAATATAAAGTTAAAGATTAATATTTCTGGAGTTTGTCCAATTCAGATGATTGAAAAAACCCAGAAAGCTAATTTACAAGTAAGGAAACAGAATTTCAATTTGTTGTTTGGTTGGGCTGGGATTTTTTGGAAATTTTCTTTTTCACCTCTGTTTTGGTGACAAAGAAGGCATTGAAAAAGACAGTCAAAGAAAAGCACTTTAAAACAACATTTTTGGGTCTGACACAGCTACGGCATCCCACCCTTCAATTTACACCAGCTCCAAATTTGGCCCTTCGGCACTAACAAAGAAAGCCTTTGCATATACCATCCTATCAACATCTGTAAACATGAAAGGCTTTCTAGGCTACTCAGGGGTTAAAATTGTTCTAGTAAGTGTCCTTAATAAGGAATTCAGACGGCTTCTGTTTGGTTTTAATTATGACAGCCTTTCATATAAGTTGGAGGGGCTCCTGGCTCTGTCCTGTTGAGACATTAAAGGTCCCTTTGTTTAAGAGTTCAGAGCCAGATCTGAGATCGCCTGTAGTTCACCTTTAGGATATAGAAAAGTGCTGAGACATGGCAGGGTTTGATGCTGGTAGCCCCCGCGGTGGGAGCTGCGGCACAGGATGCTGTCAGCATCGTGCTCCCTGCCGCAGCCTCCTTGCTCCGGCCGCGATGCTATCAGCATTCCTCGCTGGAGCCTGTCTGAGTGATGCCTGATTAATGAACTGGGGCTACAGCTATCTGTGAGAAAGAGGAATTGCTTATTTCACCCATGTCACGGTCCTAATTAGGAAAGTCTGACAGCATCTGGTTCGCTCCATGTATAGACACTAGATACAAAAAAAGACTTTTTCTGTGATCGCTGTGATTTTCACTGATCTCTCCCCTGAAACACCCCTCTCCCCAGGAAATAAAATAACCAACCCTGGAATTTCTCTCTGAGGTAGAAAGTGAGGAAAGATTAACATAACCCTTTTCCTAATAGTTTCTATGAAATGAAGCAGAAAACACAGGTTTGTTTCACAAGTACTTTGACATCCAAAGTCTCATGTACTATTTCATCTACAAAAATAACCATTTTGCCAGAAAATACAGCAGAAATCTCTGGCGAACACTTTAATTTCTGCTTTTGCTTGAGATGTCTGCTTACTTGCTTTCTCTTTGCTTAGCTGGTACAAGAAAATCAAAACAAAAGGCTGCATATCATTAGCCAAGATTGACTAGCCTGTGCCTGTAACCCACATTGTCCTTTACGTGCACCAATTCAAGGGACGTTTCCACTTCGGCCACTGTTCAGTATGCTACAGGGCTTGTCCATGACGGAACAATTCTCCCAAGAAACTTGCTGGATTTGCTGATGTTACTTCCCAATTTCTCTTGGCAACCAATTATTTTCTCATTCATGTTACACTTGGCAGAACTTAGGGTTTTCCAGATGGTAGACATGACCTCTAGTTTGCCTGAGAGAAAATATCACTGAAGATATAAGGCAGCAGAAATTCAAATCTGAAATCTGAACGCAGCATTAAATCTATACTGACATTACATGTCTCTGCCATATGTTGCTTGTTACCAGGTTAAAACATTTGGGGTATTTCAGCTATGTAGAAAATAAAACTGTTCACATTTGCACACAAATGAAGACACAGAGGCATCTTCCTGGACATTTGTTTCTCTAGAAGGTCTTCTAACTAATAATTTTCATACCAACAGTTTTCATACTAATAATTTTCATAGTAATTTTCATAGTGATTTATGAGCTGTAGATGCTGCAAATTGTGCTCATCTGAAAGGCAGTATTACATCAGTGTGTCAAAAAGACACTGACAGCTGTGAAGGGGTCGTCAGTGGCTACAATGTCAACTGGCCTATTCTGCATTGACTGTGAGAGCAAGTCTCATAGGAAATGCAAGATTTCTGCCATGTTGACGAGTCAGGATATAGGTATACTTCTTCATCTTCTAATCCTCTGCCAAATCGATCTCAAGGATAGGATTTTCAATTGCAGCATAGGGAGATACCATGGGAGGCATAATGTAAGCTGAAGAGAGCCTCGGCTTTGCGAACCCTCCCTGTTACCCCAGGGCCACCTGCAGAATATGGCAGAAGCCTTTCCATTTGTGCAGGTGCTGGGCCAGCCTGACTCCTAGTTCCCACATTTGCTTCTTCAAAGGAAAATCTGAGGAGGGCATGTACATTCAGAAAAATATCTCATTTACTAGGAAACTGTATTTTGGCAAGATGAGCATGTCTGATGACCTCACCTTGGCATGTTGTGCCACGGTATCTGAGATCGAATGAAAATCCCTGTCTCTGGCTGTATGGTCAGTTTAAGCCTGTTGTCATTTAATGTAATGGCTGGCAGTTCAAAGGAAACCTTTGAACTTCAAGCCTGTACACTTTCAAAATATGCATTGGGCCAGCTTCTGGGGGTTCCTCATGGATCCCAGAGGGAAACAAGGCACCTCATGTTTATGTTCTTTCAGATCCTGGCACTGCAATGGACTTAGCAAAGCTAAAATAGTATCAGTAGTATTCCCAGGTACATTGAGATGCAGCAGCACCTGAGTATCAGGCACCTCTGGGCTCAGGGGCAAGGTTTGTATTTTTCTGTAGCCACACACCTACACTGTTTATTCTCCTTAGGGAATTCTTCAAGGGACTTGCTGGCATTGGCTTTCTGGTTGCCCTGCATACATGTAATTTTTGCAGAATCTGCTTTCAGAGGCTTTGTTTCTCTCCCCTGGAGCTATGTTAAACACTCCAAGCAGTTGAAGAACCAGAAAAGCACCATCACAAAAATATCAAACAGAAAGGCAAAAAAGATTCAAGTCCCCTCTTCAGCTGACTTGGCTGCAATATGCTCCATGTCCCAGCACACAAGAATTTCTATTAATCAGCTCACTGCTCCACAGAAGACATAAATACTCTTCAGAGAAGGTGAGGGTATCTCCACAGTCTTGGGTGGCTGGACCCAAGAGATGAATGCTTGCACAGCCTTGGAACCCAAGAGGTGCAAAGTCGTGATGGTGTGGAAATGGCAACACCCTGTCTGCCTTCAGAGCCGCTAAGTAAATGCTGCCACTTTTTCAACTGGCAATGCTGGGTTAGTCCAGCTATTGTTGTTACCTGGAGCACTGTCTCTTGTGGTCATGGTTGTTTCTTATTTGAGTAAAGCCTGAATGGGGAAAAGAGGGATAGGTTCAGTATTTTCATGAGGAAAGGAAGAAAGGGGTGAATTAATCCCCGATTTATTCTTTGTGCATCTCTTCACATTGTGTACTGCATAGAATTAAACAGAGCTAAGCTTTTCCAAAGGGGCAACTTGCAGAATAAAGTTAAACATCTGAATGTGTGTAGGAACAAAAACTTCATTACACACAAGGAAAAGTCAGAGCTACTTGGAAATGCTCTGTGCAGAGCCCAATGCTTGCCTTGCTTAGCTTTGAGTTTGAAGTTTGTGTGTAGTCTATGCTTCAGCTTATTCCAGCTATCTTCCCACTCCTTTCCAGTCATATCCATGAAACCTACTTGGGTGGCAGGATTAATGCAGCCAAAGTGCACACATATCATCTGGGGTGGGCAGCCTGGTTTAGAGATTTCAGTTGTTGAACCTTCTCAGGGGGATTTTAAGGAATCATATTAAAAAAACATATGGAGTCAGATCAGGAAAATTTGAATCCATCAGCTAGCTTTTCATAGGCAATGCAGAAGCACTCTTCCTAATGATGCCAGAGGGACAACTGGAGGAGGCTTCACGATGTCCATTTTTCAGTCTGATCTCAATGAACCTTTGTGGTTTCCTCAATGCCAACGTAAGAACATTTCCTCTGAAGTCATTCATGTAAACAGCTCAGGGACAAACTCAGATCATTCAGCTTTGTTTCACAGGACAGGGACAGTAGCCTTACTGTTGATTTATTTAAAAGAAGAAAAACAACAAGCCAAATTGTCGCCAGGAAGTTACATGACTATCAGGAAATACTCACTGAAAGGACCGTGTTAATCAGAGTATGCAAAGCCAGCAAACAAGTCCACTATTCTATAAAGCAACACATTTTATTTGTAATTCGGAGAGCACATTATACTGTTCTGTTGGGGATGTCGACTCAGCTCCAAATCCATTTTTTACCTTTTAAAATTATTTTTAAGCATTGAGTTTTTCTTTAAAACACATTGGAAAAAAAGGCTGTAATATATTCACACTTATGTGTTCCCATTTTGTCATTAGCGCTCTTTCCACTGTACCATGGCCAGGAATGGGTAGCAGGTCTAGGAGTTCAGAAATTATTTCTGCATCATGTGCAAGCTCTGCTAATTAGGTGGTATTTTGTGATACAGTGGAACAGTCCAGAGATGCTAAGCTGAAGCACATTTATACAAGTCTGCTATGTCTTTGCATAACATTTGCACTCCCATCAAAACTCTGGCTCCAAAGATTTCCTGCCCTAAAATCTCTTTCTGCCCTCAAAGAGGACAGGTGGAAAAATGTCTGGTAATAACAAGAACATGGGCATTACTCAGAGCAGGATGGAAAATAGAAAAAAAAATTAATCAGCACTCTATTCTGCAAAGAATATGTCTATTCAAGGTCAAGGCTTTTATTCTATGAGTTATATATTATATTTTTTTGTGTGAGAGTCCCTACAAATAAGGTACTTTCTGAGAAAGGAGAACCCCCTATAAAACCCACACTTTCAAATGAGAACGTAGGTGGAATGAAAATGTTTAACTCTACTTAGCACTGTCTTGCATTGGAAGCCCCTTGGCTTGGAGCAGAACCCCTTACTTCAGTCAGTGTCCGATGCTCCTCCCAGAAGAGAGCTTCTGCAGATGCAAGAGAGCCACTGACTTCCATGACAGAACATAACTGGCCCCTGGTCTGAGATGCTGGGTACCCTCTTCACTTTCACCGCCCTCATCAGCCCTGCAACGCGGTTTGTACAGTGCACCGGCTCCAACAGTGGGTGAGAGCCAGGCTTTGTCCTTGGGCAGCCCAGATCAGGGCTGGTGACATCAGACCCCATGCCAGATCTTATCTCCTTTCCCCCAGCTGGGGAACTTCTGGAACTTCATATATAAACTATGCCCCCATAAATCCTATAGAAGAGGAAGGTAGAATTCCCTTTCAGCCCTATTCATTTGTCCATGCTTTACTTCTTCTCTTGAAGACTTTATTTGGGGTCCAATTTTGTGAAACACCTTACTACGTATTTTCTGCACCTAGAACAGCAAGCATAAGCTTAACTAGATCTGAAAGCATTGCTATATTAGGGTTTTTTGGTGTGTATTACAATCCAGTGCCCACCCACCACTAATTGACTTAATGGTGGGATACTGGAACTAAGAACTGGAGGGAGATACTATTTCATTGTCTGATACAAGCTAGCATGTCACTGATCTTCTATAAACACAAGATTCAGTCTAGATTGCATCAGCACAAACCCATACAAACTATTAATTTGAGAGCAGAATATTTAATTTCATTAAAAACTGAAACTGCAATTTCACAGCTCTAATTCCAGTAAAATAATAAAAGCAGTGAGTCAAGAATGGACTTCTTTGTTTGGAATGAAATGTACCAATAGAAGAAAAATCTTGGTGGCACAAGTGATAAGAAAGTGTGCACAGTATCTTAGTACTTGAGATATTCATTGAATAGACATATTTCAGTAATGTATGGGAGAATATTCCCTGTAATTTTGCCATTAATTCAGACACTGCTTATATGCTGCTAGTGCACATTTATCCAAAGCCACATTGCTTTAATAACCTGTTGAAATGTTCTAATTAAATATAATTTCCTAATGGGTTCTATAATTCATTTATTGTTTTGGAAATATCCTTCTTTACACACAGTCAGGGTTTTTTCTGTGCAAGCACCACTGTCTCAGGGATGGGGACAATAATACATAGACCAGAGCGTATCTCATACTCCTCCAACAGACCACAAGAAAATCTTGTTTCTTGCCCTCAGAAAGATTTAGCAGTTCCCTTCCCCAGCTCACATTATCCCAGGGTGTTGGGACAGGTGGAAGGTAGCTCTCTATGAGACTGAGCTGGCTAAAAGGGATCTCTCATTCCCTTTGCCTGTGATGTGACAGTGGTGATGGCAATGGGCTGGCACCAGGCTGCAGAGCTTTGGTCAAGTCCCTTTGCTTAGTTACCCAAAGCTGAATGGAAGCTCACCAGTGGGGAGATGCATACCAGAAGTAATTTAGTTAGGGGTTGGACTAGATGGTATTTGAATGTCCCTTCCAACACAAAACTGGAACCTGCTATAGAAATACAACACCTTTGGAAATATTACAGGTATTTAAGTTGTTTATGAACTTAAAAAATGGATTTTACAGGATTAGCACTGCGGAGTGCTCCCACACTTTCATCCTCACCACTCAGCTGAACTAGCTCTTTTGCTATTTCTCCTTTCAATGACTATCAGGTTGTGTTAAACCAGCCAGCTCTTTCTTGGCACAGCCTCTCTCATGGTCTGCAGCAGAGACAGTCTCACACAGCCTGGGGAGACAGGAGAAACCCTGCTGGGAGCTGAAGCTCTCCACTGCCTCTTGATACCTGTGCAAGGGCAACTACAGTAGTTCCCATCGCTGCATATCCAGGACCCAGCAGATGGCACTCCTGGATGGTGTTTCTTCTGGATCACAGGCAACATCTGCCTCCAGCTGCCTCAGCTGCCCCTTTCCAGCTGCCCTCAGGGGAAAGGGCTGCAGGGCAAGGCATGACTATGCCTGGGCAGACAGGGTGAGTTCTGCCCTACCCCTTTTATCTTGAAAACTGGTGCTCAAACTGCCTTGGGTGCAAGGCTAGGAACCATTGCCAGCACCCTGATGCAGTGGGTCTGTTTTCTGGGGGCTTGTGCTCCTCTGCCAAGGGAAAAAAGCCAGAGCTTGGCCCCTTTGAAAGCCATTCTTGGCTTCGCCCAAGAGCCTCACTGGGTCAGACAGACTTCACATAAGAAGGCAAACCTGTGGGTTGTGGGCTGGGCTGCACAGTAAATATAGCTTACAAGTGGGTCTGTAGAGGTCAGCTTCTCACACATCAGAAAATCATGGAACAGTTGAGGTTGAAAGGCACCTCTGGAGATCATTCAATCCAACCACCTGCTCATACGGTCAGCTCAGATGATCAGCTAAAGCATGTAGTCCGGGACTGTCCAGCTGGGGTTTGCATATTCCCAAGGATAGAGATTCTGCAAGCTCCCCAGACAACCTGGATTTCACAGGATTAGAACCGTGGAATGTTCCCAGCTTCATCATTCTGTACACGTAGGCAGGGTGCTACCTAGAGAGTATCTCACTGGAAGAAACATCTTCATGTTACGTGCCTAATCACAGGGCTAAGATCAGAGAAGGGTGCATATCTTAGCACATCGTAGGTGTTTCTTTGTTTTAGGTAGAGACAGCCAACACCAGAAACTGGATCAAACTATTCCCAACTTAGGGGATGAGATTTCAAGCCTGGATCTTAGGCTCCTGAAACTTTGCTATTTACAGATCCAAAACACAGAAAGCTTTTCTGGAACTGAAGTCCAGGTGCAATGTTGTTAAACAGAATGAGATTGTTTGCTCAAGCTTAGAAATGTTACTTGTTCCATCCTTACTGGACCTTGCTACTGTGATAACTAGCTCCTAGTAGCAGGTTAGGTAGGGAATTTCTTCTTCCCTTTGTGTTTTCACTTGACAAGCATTGGTTTCTCTAGACAGAAGTGTCTTCATGCCAAACCATGGTATTTTTCCCAGCATGACTTCTTATTGATTTATTTATTTATTTATTTATTTATTTATTTATTTATTTGTGTGCTGCATCCTGCTTGCTTGCCAGTGGAAATCTGCCTGGGGGTTTTGATTTGTGCCTCTTGCAACGCGATGTAGAAATCTGCCTTCCCAGTGTTACAAAAGCACTCCTGGCCAATACTAGGAGAGGGTGCTAGAATATAACAGCTGCTGTACTACATGGGAAATGTATCTCCCTTGCTGCCCTTGTTCCCATGTTCCCTTTTTTCAGAAGAAGCAAAGGTCTGTCTTGCAGCCCCGCCAAGGAGCTTTATCTGCACTCTATACCTGAAATGCAGATTCCTCTATAGTCATGGCCCCATACTTATCATGCTCAGTGTTATTAGTTCCACCTCCTCAAACTCTTTGTCTAACAAAAGTCTAGCAACCCACTTTAATATCTGCTTCCTACAGAATGGAGATAAAAGTCTTCCCCGATGTTCTGTTTAAAGCTGAGCCTTGTGCAAGAGCCACAAGGCTCTAATTGTAGTTTATATTGTATCTAGACACAAGGCCATGTTCAGACTCTGAAGGCTTTCACATGTTGCATGTTGAGACATAAAGACAAAGTAAGAGGGGGATCTGATGCAAACCTGACTGGTGTCAATGTAAGGATTGCTGTCAGATGATTTAAATGGGTCATCAATTCCAAATTGATTTATTTCAGCCCACAGGATTTTAGAGCTGATTTTATGGGTTGCTAGATATTGGCTTGCAGCATGTCATCCAAATCAGCTTCTGACAAGGAGTGTGAGACCTTACTGAATACACTCCTGACTTTAGTTTAGGTAAGTTTCTTTGTGGGAGCATCAGCTCTCTGCGTGACCTTTTAGCTGAGTTTCAATAATGCTGCTCCACACTAGAGAAGAAGAAAGATGCAGCAATAGGGTTTATAAGAGCTAGAGTTTGCCTCCTCATTATAACATCATTGGAAAAACATCATCACAGATCTGTTGTTACTGGCAAAAATGCAGAAGATACTAGAGACAGAGACACAAAATATCCTGAATGTTGCATTAGATTCATTGAAATAATCTTGATTTTTTCAATAAAAACTTAAAAGAAAATCCATAAAGAGTTGTACCATGCCCATTTCCAAGTCACATCAGACTAATCAGAAGCCAAATCTGTAAAATCCTTAACAGATTTGTACAATAGAGACCTTGCCACATTACAGAGATGCACAGGTTGTCATGGGAAAAGTGTCTATTTTCCAGTCTTGTACCAGAGGCATCCAGCAGCACATCTGAGTAGCAGAGACATCAGAATGAAGAGGCCTTGTCCTGACTGCAGCAGGCCATAAAAATATGCAGAATTTGTTCCATGTTTTTTCCTCTTTTCTCCTGCTGGAGAATATCAGCTGTGGAGGAATGATGAGCCAGGGGGTGTGAGGTAAAAGTCTCCTATGGTTAGCAGGAGAGGCTGGGAAAAAAAGATGAGATTTGAACGCATATGCTACTTGATAAAGTCAGCATTAAAGTTCCCCATTCTTTTTCTTAGCAAGCTCCAACCCAGCTGGGCATGCAGATTCTCACCCAGAGCTTTCATCACTCAGGCTCCTCAGATGGACCAATACACACTTGCCAGTGCTAAACTATAGCACTGAGCTCTGCAGGATAGTAATGTGGGAGGAGAGCAAAGTACATCAGTTTCTACACTCTTTTCCCAGGCCTTGTAAATCCAGTTGTGGTCCTGTGTGTGCATCCAGGCTGCAAATTAAAACTTCAAAGGAAACTGGTGTGAATTAGTACCTGTCCAGTCAGGCAACTTGGAAAGCCACAGCATAGAAACATGAGCTGGTATAACAAGTAAGCAGAACACTTGGGTTTACCTAATCATCATCATGCCTTTCTAATGAAGTTGGGGGCTCAGCTAGCAGCAGGCAAACTCCTTAGGAATTCAAGATCCTGCAGTTCTAAACTGACTTTGGTATTTTTACTACTTCTCAGACATTGAGATAAGTAAATGCATGGGCAAGATCACTAGCATCTTGGGGCAAGAGTGTATGAAAACACACTGAACTGAATTAATGGAAAGTCAGTAAGCCACAACTGGCAAGGAATGTAGTGGGAGATCCTCAGGGATGGTACTGAGGAGCCTGAAGCAAGAAGCAAGCAGAATTCAGGTGTTTGAACTGAAGCTCATGCTCTCGTGAACTCATTGAACTCCTGAATTCTATCTTGGCTTTTCATCTCATCACACAAACAGCATATGGACGAGAGAAGCAAGAGCCCAGGTATCTCAGTGCTCTGACAGGATACAGAATTAGGTCTCTTGCCTGTTTTCTTTTGTCCAGTGACTCTTTTGTCCTTGGCTGTGTCATGTCCATCTTCAGGAGCTTAAGGATGGAAGTGCCCTAAAAGAAGTAGCACTGGAGCATGATTATTAGGGTTTTCTTGGGAGGGATAAGAACTCTTTCCACTCCAGTTTGTGAGGGATCCTAGTATAAAAACTGTAGTGGGTAGTAGTTCTTCCCACGCAGCCCTGAGAAAATTACTACATTCCTACAGGGGAATGTAGAATTTATTGCATCCCTTTGTTGAGCATTTTTATGATTTAACAACCTCACTAGTGAATTTTTATGGGTTAATCTGAAATAGCACCAAGTTTTTCCTATAGACTGGGAATAATTGTTCAGGATCTTGCCTTTGACTCTTTTGTGCACAGATCCACAAAGGTACATATATGATGAGTTTTCAGACATCTGTCATCACATGACATCAGTGGACTCTTTTTTATTTTTGGCAGCCTTAGCCAACAGTGTGTGTCTCTTTTTCCTTGAACTGGGATTAGGTTTTTCTTTTTTTTTTTTTAGATAACACAAGTTCTAAATTACGAGCACACAGGGCTGCAAAGCATGCAATGTGTTAGGTAATCATAGCTTCTGATAGCTGTAATAGTAAATTAAGGTTTCTAAACTCTTCCAGGACAAGCCTGGTTGAAGTCAAACACAAGCACACACATACGCAGCCTGTCAAGCTTGAAGCTTTAAGACCTTGGGTCTAGCAAAATGTGTGACCTCTTCCCCACAGCTCTTCAACAGACCAATGAAGGCCATACATTGAGGGTCAAGTCTGATCCTTGATGTTGATTAATCAGTTTAACATTATGAGACTTATCCATGTTTCTGACACAAGAAAGAGCTGTGAAAACACATTCCCATAAATAGGTCATAAAAAGCCTGAACATGTCAGAATGGTGAAATATAGTTCTTGTCTCAGAAAACTGAACAGCAAAGTAATTTCATGTATTGTATCTTATGTTTGCAAAATACTGCTCTGTAGTTCCTTGGGCACAACACACTGTTGAGTGTTTATTTGGGGGTGGACTGGCACACAGAAGCAAAAAGAAACTTTTGAAGGCAGCCACAGGCTAGAAGCAAGCACTCATCTCCTTAGCACTGTGAGGTGATCCATACGAATAATTCTCGTTGCCCCATTTAACTTCTCAGCAAGGCATGTTTGCTTGGTCTGGACATTGTTAGAGCAGCCACAGTTTCTGACAAGCTTCTTTGTCCCTTCCTGTGCCCCAGCATTTGATATACGTGTCTAGAAGAGATAGGCAGTGTGAGTTTAGTTTGCCTCCTCCACTCTTCTTCTGACTCTATGTCTTGGTGCTCTGTACACAGCACTGTTTCTCATTCACAGTCCAGCCCATCAGATTAAGTATGAAACAAAAGAGAAGCAAGCACCTCTCAGACCCCATGCTGACAATCTGGAAGCTGCATCACTTCAATATGGCCTAGAGTAGCACTAGCAAAAGCTGGTAGATGGGAGATGTTACCTGCCAAACCAGTTTAGTATCGCTGTGTGGCATTTTGCAGCATCTGGAGTATGATACAAAGATACCTGAATGCAAAATTGACTCAAGTCAATCAAGCCAGAGCTGCTGGCATCAGCCCTGGGGGGTGGGAGAGAGGTGAAGGCAGCACCTGGAACCATCATGCTGAATGTTTCATGCTCCAGGGTGCCGGAAATCCTACTGCGTCACTGTGGAATAGCGCCTGCCTGTGGAGGCAGCCTGGGCTTGACTCCCAGTGCATTTGCCTTGCAACAACCAGGTGCACAGAAGCAAAGGATCTCTGCAGAAGCCAATCTGACTGGACCAAAGCTGAATCTGTCAAGTTGCTCAGGTATCTGGTCAGCATGCTTCAGAAGTTTTACAGTACCAGGAATTACAGCCCTGCATTTACTCAGCTGATGTGGGGTTGTCTATAAATCAATGCCTGTTTTGCATGATTTCACTTCAAAGTCCTGAGTTAACATCTGCTGACATCTGTCTGACAAAGGTGTTCATTATCCCAAATGGGGAGGCAAAGGCACTTGCTTAATGTCTCCAGGTGAATAAGTGGCAGTCCAAGGATGTGCACTCAGTGGCCCAGGGTCTCTTAAATAATTCACTAATAATTCATTGCCTCTTATGCTAATGGCTGCCATGCCCAGAGAGCATTACCAAAAATCCTGAGTGAGTGTGAGAGAGATGCCTTTGAGGAACCTTTGAAGAGCCTCATAAAGATGAGGCATGCAGGAAATGCCTGAATGATAGTCTAACTGTCCATACTTCTGTGCATGTGAAGTTTGCAGGGATCTTGTCATGCACATTATGCCACTAATATCCTTTCAAGAAAAGGAACTTTCCTATCCATTCATGCAGCTACATCTCTGAAATGCACTTAAGTCAGGTAAAGCAAATTGCTTACATTTACTCCTAGATCAAAAGCTGTTCTGATATCCAGGTATATTTGAATTACAATTAAACTCACAGTCATAACAGCCCTTTCCACGCCTGTGTTATCACTCTGGTTTTAGGCAAGTGAGTGGGAGTTAGAAGGTGCCTCAAAGTACGGGCATTTTTAACAACACAAATGAGTAAGCAGCAAAGAGTTTTGAATTGCAGATGTTTGTTTCAGTTCAGACATTTAGACCCTGGTGAGCTCTTCTTAATAGTGTGAACAACTGCAGTTCAGATGTGTGCAGTTCCTAGGCACACACTTCCCTATCTCCTCTCCTTCGAACACAGCAGTTGTCCACTTGTGAGAAGAAGTGGTGTCAAATAAATAGTCTGTAATGGCTAAAAGCTGATGAATTTCTCAGATGAAAGGCATCATCTAATTACAAACTTCTGTCATTGTTTGTTGTTATGAAGTTATCACTTCAAGGACTATTGCCCCTGGAAATCTTTTTTATGTGCTTATAAGATTTTTAAATGGTTTCAGTCCTTGAATCTTGTTAATGTTTTATTCTCAGGCTTTTGTCTTTTTTTCTTCTTTTTCTGTTTGACAGAATTTCTCAACATGCCATATAGGTGATGTAGAAAAACTATTAAGCTATTTGCACACCCATACTGAAGACGCAGTCTGAAAGCTGACTGTATTTTCATGCATCCTTAGCTGAAGATTCAGCATTTGACCATGATTCTTAACAGTGTATCTGTAAACTGCGGTGCTTGTTTGAAGTAGACAACACTTGTGAAAGAAGTTCTAAAGTTCTTAGAAGAAAAGTTGATCAAGTCCAGCAATGATCTGATCTGTGCCTCTGTATGCCTGGATGTGTGTGTGTGCAGTTACTACAATGCCAGGCTGCAGCTTGTAAATAAGAACCACAATAGGCAGATAAAAAAAGGCAGATATAAAATAAACAGCTCAAGAGATCAAAGAGAGAAGTACTTAATATATGTGAAACAGAATATCAGACAGCAGTAAATTGGACCAGCCTGGAAACTTAAGCCCCTTTTGTGTCAAGATCATGGTTGGAATAACTTCATGAAGTTTAGTGGTGAGCGAAGGACAAGTTTGGCATGGGGTGAATTTTTTGTTCTTGGGTTAGCTGTGGCATAATGTTGAAACAATTGTTACTGAAGTATGGTTGATTCAGATTGCTGAGGCTCCAAGCAGGAGTTTAGTTGCTGTGAACGGAAACTGCATGCAAAGTTAACAGAGGCTAGTGTTTAGACAGTGATTGCTTCCAGTTGATTAAAGTAAGATAACCATCCTGTTGAAAACTATAACTGAATTTCCACAGCTATTCACTCTCAGAAGGCTTCAATTAGACTACTCTGCATGCCTTTCTCTGCACTAGAAACCTTGTTGCTGCTGCTAGACAAGCTATCTTGGCAATTATGTGGGCTGTCTTCTCCCACCTACTAAGTGTCTGTAGAAGGTGGAAACATCCACCCTCGTATTTCAGATAAAAGGATGAACATTTTCAGTTTTGATCAAAATAGCTGTTTCTCTTGTTTCCTATCACAGTTTGGTAAAGGTTCAAACAGATGATCAGAAAACTATCTGTGTTCTTGGGATAAGCAATTCTGGCTTGGTGGGTTTCCTTCTGCAATGACCTGATCCTGAGCTGCATGTAGGCACACTCTAGTTCCGCTGCTGTGTTTTTGCCACAAGTTGTGTACACTGCTGATGCTTTGCTGGGCAGGGACTGTGTGTGGTGAGTGATGGAACTCAGGGCTTTCTGAGATCACAAAAGTGCTGATTTTGCTGTGTTCTTAAAGGAACAAAATGCTTCAGACCCTGAGAAAAATGTAAGGGTTCAAAATTATGTAGGAAATACAACCCTGGACTACCCATATTTCTTTATAAAGCAAAACCCAAATAATACCATTGCATCTCTGAGTTTTACAATTCATTCTGTTCCTTTGAATCTCCATCAAAACCAGTGGTAATGATTATAAGTCCTTTTAAGGTGAAAAGAAAAATCCATCTCAATTCTGAGAGCTAATATATGAAAGATACTTTTAACCTGTCAGACTCGTGAAAAGATACCAGTGCTGCTGGTCTGCCACGGTGAAAGGATCTGCAAAGTCTTCAGGATCCCACCAATGCCAGATAGGCCTGGTGTTTGACTGATTTATAGGCTGCCCTAAATAACTTGGCTTCCCCATGCTGATAGCAGAAGTCTGTTTTCCTTAATCCCACTGAACAATAGAGGGTTGGTGTCATCTGCACTTCTGATGATCATTTACTTGTGAACTTACTGATAACACTTCCTCTGAGGAAGCAAATACTGACAAAACAATAGTTCCTCTGCTGGCCTCAGTTATTTGAAGCACAAAATAACAAGGTTATGTTACATATTATTGGATTTTATAAGAAGCAGCATGAGATTTAATTTCCACGGTGTATTTCAGTGATCTTATTATTTCCTGAAACTGAAATGCTTATGTCTCAGCCGTCTCCATTAGTCGTAGCTAAATGCCTTGGTGTTATCCTGGTAATGGGCCAGGTCTCAGAGCAGAGGACAGGAGATTATGTGTCTCCAGTGCTAATTCCTGGTCATCCAGTGAAACAGTGGAATAGTGGAAGTAGCAGGTAATAGAGGCCAAAGAGAAGTGCAGAGTATAAATGAGAGTGATGACAGAAATTCATGTTTCCAAGGCTTTCCTGACAAAATAAGGCTACAAGATGCCCTATTTTGTTCTTTTAATTTTGCTACATACTGATTACACAAATGGCTCCCAGCTGAGAAAGGGATAGGATTTTGACATGTTTAACAAAAAGAGTTTTTCTCTTCATGATGTTCAGTATTTGCCAATACTGCTAAAGAATTGCGTTGTATGAAATTTTTTTCTGTTGCCAATCTGCTTTGTTTCTGCCCTCAGTCTGGTATGTCAAACTCCCCACCCACCCATAATATGCTCTAAAAAAGTGCTATGGCTCTACATAACCAGATTTTTCTGTCAAGAAATTTATCTTTAAGTGTTTGAACATTCAGAACTTGTTTTTTCAGTAATTCTTAAAAAGGCTACTTTTTTCTGCAGTTCAGAAAATTATATTCTGAAATTGCCCTTAATCTTATTTGTCCTTATGCTGAACTGCATATTTTTTTCTTCACCCAGCTGCCATCTTTTTTCTGGGAAAGGTATTTGTGGAGGAAAAGACATTGATTTTTATCTTCAGTGCTATCTAAAAAAGATATGTGTCGGTTTTCTCATGTCTGATGTTAAACCAAAACGACAATTTGGAAGCCATATATTCAGAATGTAAGTGACTCATCTTTAGGTGAAACTGACCCTAATTAGATCTAGATCAGCCGTCATTTGACAGAGAAAGAAAATTCATTTTCTCTAAAATGTGGTAATGGCTAGGAAACTAGCCCCAGAACCTTAAATTAAAAGCAGGTTTTGACTTGCTGGCTCCATTCCTGCCTTCAATATCAGCCTCTGCCTGTTTTAGTTAAACAAATGGTAACAAAAGAAGTCAGACTGGGTGACGTTAAATAAAGGGAAATTTAAGAGAGTAATTATAGCATTAAAAGAGGCCAGAGGTGAGGAACTATAAACTTTGTGGAACAAAGTACAGCATCGCAGTTTCTGCAAAATTTTGTTCTCTAAAATCTTGTTAGTTCTGGTCACGCAAAGCTGTTTGTTAGCTAAGGCGCCTGTCCCCAGCCCAGGGTATGAGCCCTCTCCCAACACCAGTCTTGCCATGCTCTTGAAGTGCAACTGCCCTGCACAGGAAAATGTGAGGGGTGGGATGGGATGTGGTAAGGGTGGATTCTGTGGTGGTCAGTGGCCCTGCTGGTGTGGTATCCCCCTAGACAGCATCTTATGCTGCTTCTCCGTCTCACTTTTAACTTCATTTCCATTGAATGAATGATTTGCTATTCTTCCTCAAACTGTTAGATGGTTTTGGAGAAAGGAATTTACTGGAGGATGGGTTGTTTTGAAGGATTTGAACAGGTTTTGAAAGATTTGTGTTAAGGAGATAAAAATGAAAGAACAGCTCATCACAGTCAGAGTCCTAAAAGAACAGTTCTGACCACTGGCTATTTTAATGAAATCCAAGATATCACTACAAAACCAATTGCTCTAATAACATATAGTGGGCAAAGTCAGAAGATTAGGAGCTTAATTCATATGAGCACCCAAGAGATGCACAGAGGGGAATTGAATTTAAAAAATCATCTGGGCCTCACTTGCTTTGAAATTTGATGCCTGTGTTATGAATCAGGCTATCTAGGCATCTGTGCTCTGTGTGTGTGTGTGTGTAGCAAGACATAAGAAACAGACTCATCACCAGAATAAGACCATAACCTGATGTTCTTGGGAAGTTCAGAAGACAAAAACCTTAGTTTAAGGCTTTTAAAATGTTTAGTTGCAGAAGGGATGACTGGAAAAGGAAATATCTTGTTTATCAGCTGTTTTGGGGGCTGGAACAGAGTCCTGGTGTGCAGACATCATTTATCATCATCTCATGCCTTGCAGGGCCCATCTTTCATACAGCTTTCTTTTGGATATTAAAATACAACATATCCATACTCTGGAAGCAGAGACTTTTGTATTGCCTAGCACAGTATAGCTGGATTCCTCTGACCTAGCAAGTCTTGTAAAGGGCTAGAGAAGGCATTCCTAGGTCGGTATTCAGAAATTGGGAACTGCACCAAAAAACTCATGAAATCTTTAAGATTGCTAACTTTCGTATTGTTTATTGTTGCCTTTTGCTTTTGTACTTCTTCAACTGCAAGTTTTCTATCTTTTGATAGCTTTGAGGGGTGGAGAAAACAAATATTC
>VYZS01017790.1:0-14648 GCA_013400695.1 Neodrepanis coruscans
TAGAATTAGACCAGGCTCAGTGAGAAAAAAGGCATCTTGAGATGTCTACCACTAAAGCACTGAGGAGTTAAGACTTACAAACCTTTATGAGGAACTTCATTTTGGAGCATCCAATACCAGTTTTGCAATCATGTCTGAGTGCAGAAGGATTTTCAAGCTCTGTATTATCAAAACAAAATGTTCTTTCTTTTCTCTCCCCTTAAATAAGAAGTCTGAATGACCATTCAAATGGTTGCATTCAAATCTATTTTCTGTTAAGACTGATTTTTAGAAATAAGTGCTGTGATGATTTACATGTACACATTGCTTGTGGTTCTGCTGAAACCAGTGAGATTAGTTTCAATGTACAGAATTAAGCACGTGCATAAATCTTGGCAGATTCTCAGCCAAAGACTTTTTTACTGGGAAACAACCAAGACACAGACTTGTGGTAACTCCATGAGCCAAACCCTGTCCTCAAAAACACGATTCATTTCTCTTTGGGGATGTGGAGTGGAAACAACCCCCCTTCCCTGCAGCAGCACACTCAGACATGGGAAGTGAAGCAGAGACATGCAAAAGCCCTCTCTCTCCATGTGCAGAGAGACTTACAGTTCATGAAGAAGCTCATCAATGTGAAGACATCGAGGCACATTGGTGTAATTTAGGTGCATTTTTGGCCTAACAGTCAGGCAAAACATAATCCACTCTGTTCTCTCCTTCTTGGTCTTCCATGGTTCTTATTGCTATGGGGGTCACATAACAGGAATGTATCTAAATGGGTTTGAGAAGCACATGCAACTTTTTATAAAGAATAATAGATAGCCTACATTATTCATAACATAACTGAATTAATTTACATTATGTTTTACTTTCCAGATTTTTAAACAAGGACATTCTAATAGGACTGTACAGGTATATTTCATCAGCATTTCATGCTCTCCACAGGAATTAGATGTCTTCCACCAAAATTATTATTAAAATTAGTACTACACATTGTTAGATTGTGACCTAAAATGTCATGGTTAAAATATTGCTTACAGCTCTTACTTACATCTTCTATTTCTCTAACACAGAGAACAGACAGAAAATTTTGAGTTAATGACAAGGACAAAAAATATATCTCATGAAAACAAGAATTGTCACAGATCTAAAAGCTCTTTTTAATGTAATGTTTGATGACTGCTAAGTGAAATAAAATAAATAAAATAAAAAGATGCCTCTGAATTACACTACATTATCTGTGAACCTGTGAAATGGAAGGGAAAAAAGCCCCTAACAAACCAAATAACAGAATATCCAGGACAAAGGATAATGACTTGGAGTGAATAAGAGTTGATTCTCTCATTTCAGATTAATTATCATGCTTTTTTCCCCCCAAGATATTAAAGAATCGCAGAATATTGCTCATGTGCAGTGTGTTCACAACATTTCATTTAGAAAAAGAAAATCTTACATGTAAACACATTTGCATTCGTCACTGTCTACACTGGGATGCAGCTAATTCAGGTGAGTAAATCCGTTCTAGAGACTATAATTGATAATCCACAAAGAAAAAAACACTGATTTTAATCTTGAACCAAAATCTGATATGATCTTTTATTGGAAAAAAACCCACCAGAAACCACTCCAAAAATCGAAATCAAACAACCCAAGATGGTAATTGCAGACCCCCATATAGAAAGCAGAGCTGACTAGATTCTTCATTCTGTATACTTGAAAACCCTTTCTCTTCCCAATATTAATGTAGAATTTTCCTTGTCAAACAAAGCAGAAGGGAATGTACTTATTAGGCATTCTCACACGTTCTTTTCATCTTTCAAGAACTGCTGTTTTAAGACTGCCAAGTTGTTATTTTTATTTCCTTACATTTGCAAGACAATATTAGACGTTGATTAAACCCAGTCCAGTTAACTGGAAATGGCTGATCAATATCAACATCACAGAATCAAGCCCCAAGACCCTGTTCTGTAATGTTGGAGAAGAAAAACAGACTCATTTAAAATCATCCAAGCAAGAAAAAAAAGACTAAAAACAGGCATTCATGAAATGTTATTGTCCAAGACAGAATAGTAGAGGCCGAGGAGAACAAACAATATAAATAGAGAACATGTTTTTCCTTGCCTGCTTCACAATAGCTGAGATTCTTTAAAAAAAAAGAATAGGTAGAAAGATAAGACATGCATGCCTGATACTGAAGAAAAGACTGTTTGTACCCAGCACACTGGATAAATTGTTCTAGAACAGTTCAGCCATGTCAAAAAATGACCCTTTCATGCTGCCAAGGTCAGTCAGACCTGAAGCCCATGTTGGTCAAAAAGGTCATCACCACTTGCAAATTTAAAATATATTCACCTGTTTTCCCAGGGCTTCACAAACTTAGTACAGACCAGTCGGATAGGATTTTGGGTGTGGTATGGCTGGCACATGTTTTATTGATGGGTCAAGAGCTGTAGGCAATATTTAGCCCAGTGCTGAAGACTATCAGAAAGCCTCTATGCTGCTGCTGCAGCCTCCAATTACAGGCAGAAGCAGAAGGAGAAAAATATACCAATAAAAGGAGAAGTCTGATCCTGAACTCCTAATTCTTGTTTAAAATTTCCCTTCACTCCTAGTGTTCAAGACATTTGTTATAATCTCGACTTGATCTCTGGAAGATCCCTTAATGTATAACAGAGCAAGAAAAGATTCACATAAGCCTATTCTCATAGAAATTCATTATACAGGTGCATCCTTGGAAGTAGTTTATTTGAACAGGAAAAACAAGAACAATGCATTAAGATGTAAATTAAATGCATGATTGTAGTTAGTCTTCCAGTCAAACAATTTCCACTGTTATTTTGAGTTACTGATCATCAGAGGAATGCTGGAAAGCAGGAGCTTTTAAACATCTGCTAATCAATTATATTATTTTTTTAACTCCATAGTTTTGTTCAAAAATACTGATTTCAGGGGAAATTTAAGCTAAAATTATCTGATCCTTGCATTGAAATTGTGATGGAGCTGGTTGTGGCAAAATTAGATAAATTGCTTTGTGGTCCTTTTCACTTTGTGGTACTTATCTGTGTTTATTGTGAAACTGATGAACCAGAATAAATCCTGCAGCTCAGGAGAGGGTTTTCTTCATAGTATANTAAATAAATAAATAAATAATAAGGAACAGTTGAAACATCCAGTGTGTTACTTTATGGATTCATCTTCTTTCCAAATTTTTAAGTGCTCTTTTGAGACAGTTACCCTGCAGATTATACAAGGAAGGGAAGGCTCAGCTGGAATGCCTCCCACACAGCATGAAAGAAATACCATTCAGCTATACCATGATCCCCGATGTTATTCCACAACTCTGGCAAAGACTCCTGTTCTTATAGAATTGTTGCCTGCAGACAGTAAGGTTTCTGTTCCTGAGATTGTCTTATTTTTCTAACGGACATCTATTTGAAATTACGACTGTAAGTCCATACTTCCATTACAAACACTAACCTGGCAGGATCCCCGTCCAGAACAGAGGAAAACTCAGGGCAGGCAGTGGAATTATGCTATTTTAAACTAGACGTAGTTTTGTCCCATGATGTCTGGTCAACAGATATGCATCATTGCTAATCGTCTGTCCGGTCTCATCTGTCCATGGTTGAAAGACAAAAGTGTAAAACAAACTTTTCTAGATTTTAAGGCCAGAAGAGTACAAAGTTTGATTGCTTTTCATGTGTTGTTTTTTTTTTTTCCCAGTGTTTTCAGAACCTGAATACTGAGCAGATATCCCTAGAACAGTCCCAAGAAACTTTTCTGTGGAAGCTTTTTCCCTCACCAAATGAACTCACTGACCATTTCGCTCCTTTAAAAAAAATAAAGAAAAATAATAATAATTTTTAAAAAACTAAATAAAACAAAGCATTCTGGAAATCACAGATTTCTTTTGTGTCCCACCGGTTGCCAGCAGTTAATGACATTACAGTGGCTTAGGTGAGAAAGTAACAGCATATCCAGTACTCAATACAGAGAGAACACGGAGGGAGGGAAAAGAACTTTTTCTTCAGTGAACAACAAAAATGACAGAAATCAAGGTGAAATTAAATCAAAATGTGCTGGGGTCCTGTAATATTTGCAACAATTGCAGAACCCAAGTACTACTCTGCTGAAGCCGGGACTTCTGATTTTCCAGATTTTCTATTAACTGCACCTGCCAATGATTACTCACCGAGAAAGTTTTGTATATATACTAGAACTAAAGTGACTGTGCCGAACACTTACTGTACCACTTCAAGAGTGGTCCTGGTGTAGTTCAAGACTTGAACAAGTGGTGCTGAGACTCACTCTACCTTTCCTGGGGCACTTTCATCAGATATATGCTGAAAGCACCTTCCTGTGCTGCTGGAGCACAATGATGCGGAGGGTGCTGAACATCCCGCACTTGTATTGCTGTGCTGCGTGTACACAGTTCCTGTTTATTTTAAACAATGATTTCTAGCTTGGAGCATTAGAGCCAGCCCATGTCACTTTCTGCTCCCAAACCAGGACACCCAGTTCTCTGCAGTACTGAGCTGCAGGAGCCGTCTCAGCTAGCACGGGTAGCATCCCCTTTCAGAGGTCCTTTCAGTGCTATCCTTCCCACCTCCTCTTTTCACAACATCCGTGTGCACACAGCTGTGAGCAACTCTCATTGAAAACACACTAAGGCAGGAAAAGCAATAGAGCTCTGTCTTAGCTGGTGAATACCTGGAGGAACTGAAAGGAGGGTGAGGGGCTGGGGTCTGCAGGGTCTGGGGAAGACAGGGGTGCCAGAGGATCCAATGTCCACTTGCTTTTATCAAAAGGGCAGAGACTGACTCTCACACCAGTGTATGGCAAGATGAGACACAATGGCTGAAGGCTAAACAAGGATAGATTCACACTGGATATAAGGAGCAATTTGTTGTCTTTGAGGGTAGGCAGATGGCAGAGGAAGTCATTCAGAGAGGCTGTGAAGGCTCCATCACTGGAGGCTTTCAAGAACTGCTGGGACAAAGGCTTGAGCAATATGATTTGGTCTCACAGGTGACCTTGCTTTGAGCTGGATGTTGGGCTACAGGCCTCTTGACATCCATTCCAACCTGAGTCACTCCATGGTGAAAAAAATCAAGAATTGGGTTTATATAAAGACCTGCTTTCTCTCTGGTGCATCAGAAATGTGACTTCAGGACAAAGCAGATGTTTTCTTCTTCTTCAAAGTACTCCCACACATGCATGCTTTGTAAAGGTGAAGGCTTAGGTGCCCCTGGTCTCTCTGTGTGGGAGCAGACTAGGAGCTTTCATAAGATCAGGTCATGCCATTTTGAGACATGGGGAAACTCAGGCTGCTGTCGGATGTACAGTAACCTCACTGTAGCTCAATATAAGATCTTGTAATTGCCAGGCAGTTATGTCATTTGTTGCTGACAAAACAGAACCTCTACCTGTTACAGGCAAAAGCCTTAGAGGCTTAATTTTTTCATGGCGAGGTTCTCAGCAAACACTTACCTTATAATGCAGTAAAAATGCATTAAGACATCTTTGAAATACCAGTATTTAATAACGGCCTTCATACTAAAGATACTTGCAGATGCCTACACACTGTTTCAATTAAGATATAAACAGACATAAAACTATTTAAGCAGAAAATACAGTGTATTTTTTTAACAGCTTGCAATTTAAGATCATAAAACTGAGAGTGACTGTAGGGCTCACAACCTGTCACTTACTGAATTCAAATAACTATTAACAAAGTTGACTGTTCCAATTCAGTAAGTCTCATGTTATTTCTCCACCTACCTTATAGATCCCACCACTGCACTTCATTTCCTTGTCATCATTCTCCGTTGAATCATAGGTTTCAATGAACCATGGGTTTCAAGGGCACCTTGAAGATTGTCCCGTGGGCAGGAACACCTTCAACCTAGAAACTGAAAAGCCAGAGGCTCTAAGAGATGAAGTGATTTCAGGACCACATCAAGGCTGAAGAAAAGCCAAAATATTGTCAAGGGAGACTTGAATTAATTTTCTGTCTACTTTTTATTTATTCAGTGGATGAACACAGGTCTCAATTTTCCTGAGAGATGGGCTCATGTTCTTTGCTAAACCTCAAAATAAGACAAGGGGCTTTCCATAACTCAGGGCAGAAATACATAATCTTCTACATTTAAGATATTGAAAGCTTTCTTTATGAACATTCTTCTTTTAAAGCCTCAGATCAATGTCATTAATGGTCAATAATAACTATTACTATTTGTGACTCTTCACTCCTACACATATCATAGAATATGCTGAGTTGGGCAGGACCTACCAGGACCGTTCAGTCCAACTCCTGGCCCTGCACTGGACACCCAAAGAATGACACCATGTTCCTGAGAGCATTGTCCAAATGTTTCTTGAACCTGGACAGACTTGGTGCTGTAAGTGCTGTGACCACTGCCCTGTTGCAGTGCTGTGACCACTGCCCTGTTGCAGGGCTCAGCCACCCTCTGGGTGTAAACATTTTTCCAGATAACCAAACTAAACCTCCTCTGACACATTTCATGACATTTCCTTGAGTCCTGTCACTGGTCAGAGTGAAGAGAACGATACCTTCCACTCCTCTTTCCCTCATGAGGAAGCTATAGACTGCAATAAAGTCTTCCCTTAGCCTTCTCTTCTCCAGACTGAAGAAACCAAGTGTCCTCAGCCACTCCTCATCTGACTTCCCTTCCAGACCCTTCATCATCCTTGTGGCTCTCCTTTGGACCCTCTTTAACAGCCTAATGTCTTTGTTATATTGCGGTTCCCAAAACTGCATGAATGCACTTTTAAGAGGGCAAGGGGTAAACTATCCCATACAAGCAAATAACATGTTCACCAGTTATTTCAGGAGATGTATT
Organism: Neodrepanis coruscans; assembly: GCA_013400695.1. Taxonomy (NCBI): domain Eukaryota; kingdom Metazoa; phylum Chordata; class Aves; order Passeriformes; family Philepittidae; genus Neodrepanis; species Neodrepanis coruscans. The sequence goes on from VYZS01017790.1 coordinate 6,846, forward strand.
AGTCATTTCTCAGAACCCAAATAAATCATCCATCGCATTACGGATAGTTGCATGTGGGTGTACTGCCTGACAATACCCAAGGGGTGGTCGAAGAATTTGCCATCTGACCTTCCCTGGCTGGAGTTGGTGAGTGCTGGAAGCTGTCAGGGGCTGACTGTCTGGTACCCACATGCTGCTGCTGGGCTCTGGGCCAGCTCCATAAAACCCAATTAGATAAACCCCAAATATGCACCTGAGGATCATAGAGAGCAGCACAACTATGTAACTGAGTTAGGTATAACATGGAAGGGAGCCCAATACCTTTGAGGATGAGAAAATTACTGATTATTATGCTAAGTAATGCCTTATATCAGCATGTAAATAACTTTTCTTTGTAAGCAATCACCAAAGCGTTCTCAACAGAAAATTAATATATCTGATTTGTTTATGTATTCACCTAATTTAGGGCAGAAAGATTTTAAACTGAAACTAGATATGGAAGATTTTTTTGAGCCATGTATTTAGATTCATGTATTTATACTAATGTACACACAAGTACATGTTGTGTCTCTGCGATGGACTGAATCAGATAAGATGTTAAATATACAGTCCTCTGCTGCATGTTACAAGAGATTCCACTCATCTCACAATTTCTGACAGACATAGTTTGGGTGGGAAATTAAAAGTTAATTTTGATTTTTTGTCTTTTTTCTTTTTCCTTATCAGCAGTGCCTCCAAGGCATGCTAAAGTATGCTGAAAGTGACCTTCAGTTTACTCATATCATCCTGACACAAGTGATTTAGCCTCCATACTTGTAGAAGTAAACATAAGAAACACCCACTGACTGAGAAATATTTCATCAGAATTCAGCCACACGTTTGTTCCTGAGCATAGATGGGAGGGTGTGTTAGATGATGACCACATTTAGTAAGTCATCATCATTTAAGTTCACCACCAGTATATATACGTGTCCTGGTTTTGGACAATATTAGGTTTATCAATGGACAAGAGATGGATAGGGAAGGCAGCAATTTATTAAAGGGTAGATATATGGGGGAATAAGTGGGGGTGATTGCCCAATTATGACCCGCCGGGACTCCCTCTGACAGACACACACACACACACACACACACACACACACACACACACAAACACACACACACACAGGGTAACCTGAGAAGGGGAGTGGGAAGGGAATGTATGTTACACCCTAGCTTGGAGAAGACAGTCCTCAATCCCCTGCACCGAGCACGTGTCACCCAAGNGCACTCCTAACCTGTATCTTGTCTTCCTTTAAAGGTTGCTATATTCTGTGGCCTATTTCACTTGCAGCTACCATGCACTAATGTTGTGGTGCTGTGATTTCCACAAAGAGATTTAACTAAACCTAATTAAGACAAGAATTTTCTCCTTTTCAAAACTACTTCCACAGCAAGCAGACAAGCAAATTTTGAGTGCTTAAACATACAGAATCTAGACAAATGATGTAGGGAAGGGCACAACCCTGCATCCAGCTCTGCTGAGCCTTGTATTTCCCGGGACAGTATCACTGCTTTCAATGGCAAAAAACTCTGGGCCATGAAATCTATGTGGGGAAATCTGTGCACTCACAGCTACTTTCACATAGAAGTCCTGTGCTGGACTGGAACCTGGAGTGCAGTTGAAATAATTTTTAATATATTAATTATGTATTATATATTATATGACTTGCAGATTCCAGGGTCTGTACAGTGAGGTAATGATGATGGCTTAATAGGTACAATACAAAGGTGAAAGTTAACAGAGATGAAAAAAATTATGACAACAAGAGCTTTAGTCTTTGAATGGGAGAAAAAAAATCTTAAGAAAATGAAACAAAAATCTGGGGTATAGGAATAAGCTGAGTCAAACTGGCTCTTGAAGACATAAGACAACTTTTTTTCTGAAAGATTTTAATACTCAGAGCATCAGAGAGTATGTTCTGGGTTTTACAAGATAGAAGTAACCGTTAAGGATTATTAAGAAAGGTGATTTCAACAATACCATGTCACTCAGATATGGGCTAGAAAACCATGTGAAAAACTGGAAGACTATTGTCGTAGGCATGCTAAAGGCCAGGAAATTACAGACAGAGAAGTAAGAATATATGCACTGGAAGTGCTTTTTGTATAGTACACAAAAAATAATTTGTATATTAAAAAAAAAAAGAAAAAAACACCTCAGAGCCACCACATTCAAGAGAAGTTTAAGACAGCTCTCAAACAGAAGCCAAATGAAAATTCAGCTTTGACTGCAGATGACATCCCCACAAATATTTATCCAGCATTGGCCATTTAATGTGAGCACACACACATGGGCACTCTCAAGCAGAGTGCTGTGATGGCATCAAAATTACTGGAAAGAACTTTAGTATGCTCAAAAGACAATGGAAAACAGCTAATTCTTCTATTTGATTTTTGTGCTTCTTACAGATGCTCTCGATGTTTCAGTGTTGTGCTGTATTTCCATGCATTACCTCTTCTGCTGACAGCAGACAAGAACTAAACCAGAGGGAAGTGCCTGTTCACTCCTACCTTAGCAAGAGTACCCCAGATGACTACCTGGACATGGAGTCAAAGCAAGAAGTTTACAAACTTGACCCATTGTTCATTTAAGTCTATCTCCTCTTTGCTGAGAGTGTCTCCCATCTTCTGGTGAAAGCTTTGATAGAGGGTGCAGAGTTTATGTCTCTTTCAAAAATACCTTGTCATGTAGTACCTTGATATCACATACAATGGAAAAGAAAAATCACCTAAGTTCATGTGAACCTTTCTTTCTGACTCACATTTACCCAGTCCCAAGCCTTTGCATGCCGTTGTGAATCTTGACAAGCTATTCTCATTTTCACATCAGATCTGTGTTTTGACTCAACACTAACAGAAGAAAAGGTCACAGAAAAAATGACTTGGATACTCAAGCATCTAAAGGAGATATCTCACTAAATTTTAGGAGTGGGGGAAAAATTAGGCACTAGCTGTTTAAAATAAAATTGAAATTAAAATATATTCTCAAACAGCAGGAGCTATTGGTGACCATGTACAACAAAACTGATACAAGAAGAATCAGACAACTTGGATTAACACTTAGCTTAGCACATTTTGAATGAAGATCTACTATAAAAGGGAGAACTTTTCACTGCAGAATGCAATAAAAATTTTATCACTCAACAGTATTTCATGTGGAGTTTTTTTACGTATAATCAAGGAAAAATGACCATCTTATCTTCAAAACATATTTTGAAGAGGTTATACCTATCAGAGCTATCTCATTTAGCATGGTGAGAGCAGGATTCAAGACTTGACCATGCAGATACAGCAACTAGGAACATGAGGCAACTTCATGAATTTAAATGAGATTGCGCAACAGCTTAAAGTATTTGAAGGACCCAAGGCTGAATCAGCTGATCCTTAGGAAACCCAGACTCATTAGTTGCAAAGCTTTCTGTTACTGTTTTGACATCAATATATAGAAAGAAAAAGTCCTAGTAATAAAACCAGCAGGTATGTAGATACCATGTCAGAGAGCATAAACATATACTTCAATGCCACTGCAAGTGTTTTAGGTTGATCACTACATCAGAAAGTGAGGAGGATTTCAGCCTGTGGAGGCACTTTTGCAAATCAGGGCACAGAATGTGCATGCAGAGCCACTTTGTGTTGCGATATGTAGCTGCTCTGGGAACACCTCTGTCCCTGTGTGTTCTCCCCATCAATGCAGAAAGGTCTCCTATAGCAACAACAGGGCCTTTTAGGGGAAGGAGTGGAGTTGGAGTTTGGGGATTTGTTTGTTTGTTTTTAAAACTCAAACCTAGTCTAGGCTCGTGTACTTGAACCAGAATACATTTTCTATTAATCCAGGGATCAAAACCAGAGCCTGTAACTAATCTGTGTAATTTAACTTGTAACTTTTTTTTGTTTTGTTTTGAATATTGTATTCCTGCAACAGATATTTGTTTGCAGAAATTGTTTAGGCAATCATACTATGTAGCACATAAATCAAACTGTAGTGGAAGCAAAATTAATGAAGGACTAATATGCGAGCAAATTAGTCACTTATCTCTATTGAGTGCCTTCTGTCCAAGACAACAAGGTGTTATATCTGAATAATGGTGATACTTTTTTTGTTTGGTTTGGTTTGGCTTTTTAATTTTAAGGGGGAGGCTTGCTTGATGAATCATCATATCAGTAGTTAAAACATTTTAATTGCATTTTATATACACTTTAGTCATACACCTATGCAAAATATAAGCACATATAAAAACACACTGTATTTTCATCTCCATTTTGAAGACATCGTCTACAAATTCTTATTTCATAATTACTTTAAATTCTGAATTGTTTCTTCTTCTTCCTATGATACCTGCAACACTCCAGCATGGTTTATGTTCTGTAAAGGGCCAATGCAATAGCAAAAGCTATAATTAGGAATAGTTTGACAGATACATAACAATCAAATCCAATTTGATTGGATCCAAAAAAAAATCTTATCAACCCTCTTAAGAATTACTTTGAAAAATTTAGATTCAAATGTGAAAGAGCAGAATAAATTATATTTAAGAGTTCATCCAATACATTAAGAAATAATAGCTAACTTTATTGAAAAGGCATATTTACAGCTCATGTAATAGATTAAAAAATTCAACCATCCTTATTAATGCTTTTATTCCCTCTACCCAGTTTTTCCTCTTTCTTCTGTATTTCTTCCACTTGCTTTACTCATTGCATCTGTCCTTCTTTTCCTTCTTGCTGACCTAATTCTACATACCTTCATACATTAAATATTGCCCTTCTTAAAAGCCTTCCCTTCTAGCTTCCCTCTGTCTTTTGAACTATTTTCAGCCCATTTTCCTAGGCTCCGCCTTTTCGTGTCTGTCACTGGGTAGGGACTACTCTGCATGGGATGATTCTCAGACTCTTTCCCAGAGCTGTGTCTCCAACAGGGAGGTGGTCTCTGCAGGATGCCCTGGCCATGCTGCTGCCAGCACCCCAGGTCAGGAGCACCAGCTGTACACACTGGTTTCCTTCAGGACACAGGCAGGAAAAGAGCCCTTCTACTTGACCCAAACAAGCGAAAGACCACCTCAGGGGATGATGTGGGCTACCCCAGTGCTGTAGACACAAGAGTTGAGTCTCAGGCTCCAATACCAAGACTTGTTCTTCTAGTCCTTGCCCTGTTCTAGCTCTGGTTTAATTTTCTCCTTACAGACCTTTAAACTGCAAGCCCTCTGTTATTATGTGACCCTATAGGAATACAGTGAGCGTCTTCCCTGGCCTCTTAGAAGGGGCTTGTCTTTCCCATATTCTGTCACACATTTCATATATGGGGATTTCAGAAAGTTGTCAGACATGCTCAGAAAATGGGCTGGGTGGTAGTGCCCACATCTGAGCTCTGAGACCACAAACACCACTGGTGCTAAGACACCAACCACCTCTACAGAGACAACAATGGTGGCACTTTACTGCTGAGCTGAATCCTCATGGAGCACTGCCAGCTTGCAAAGGTTGCCTGGAACTGGGCAGAGGAGGTAAGGCCCTCTGCTTCAGGTTGACCAGAATTCAGTGTGCTGTTCCTTATCTCCAGCCCTCTCAGCAAAGCTCTTGTACACTTGTGAATGGAAACATGATGCTATTTGCTGTACTGGCTTTGAAGGGAACAGCCTCCAGCAGCAGTGTCCACACATACATGTATAAACCGGAGTGCACTAAGCCACAGGACTGTCCTCATGCTCAGATTCCAAGAAAGCTCTGCTAGTTTGTCTATTTATGGTATGTCCAAGTCACCTATCACTATCGTAGCTAAGCAGAGAGGAGAAAATTCTGCAGACTGGAACAGATCAGACAGCAGAGCTTGTAAGACGTAACCACAAGACTGTATGTCACATCCTCCCCTGGCTGCTGCCATGACCCATTTATGATTTCTACCTGAAAGCAGTACAGTATGGAAAACTTTTATTAACATACCCAAACTACACTCTTCAAAGATCTTACACTAGCAATACAGGAAACCAGAATACAAAAACAGGCCAGAAAATGGCAAAAAATATTTAAACTAAAATAGAAATCAATTCTCATTGAAATTAACATTTTAAAATATACTGCAGTGAGCCAGTCTAAGAGGAATGCATTCAGCTCACAGAGTGCCTCAAGCAACTTCAAAGGGGAAAAAATAACATATTTAAAGTACATACAGAAGCAGCTCAGGTTTGTCAGCACAGAAAACTGAGGCGTGGGAAAATCCAGGATGGATGGCAGCAGCGCTCAGTCTGTCTGGGGCAGGTGGAGGTCACCATGGCATTTTGTGACCTGGTGTTTTCACACTTCTCATTAGTTCCTGCGTCTTGCTAAGTTTCACAAACATTCTCCTCACAACCAGTGTGCTCCCCTCACACTGTGGCTGCCAAACCTGGGCTTTAACGTGGGTGGCACCGTGGCAGAAGGCTTTTTTGGGGGTGCTTGTTCTGCTGCTGCAATCTGCTGCCTTTGGCAGGATACATCAGTTTTAGTATTTTCATACAGATTAACAAATCTCCCAACCACCCACACTTAGAACATATTATTTCACACTACGAGGCAGTCTCAAAATAAGGGAACTGGGCTTGTTTCAGATACAGTTTAACTGGAAGATGCATTCCAGGGGCTCACCCTGTGTGCTCCAGCTGCTGGTAGGAGTTCAGGCTGCTAGAGCTAGTCCAAGGCAAAAACACAGCATACACAAAGTGTCATTGGCTTCTTGGCACTACATGTTTTCTAAAGACCCACCCTATTGCACTGCACTGCTTGTCTGAGTCCAAAGTTTGGAGTTTACAGCATAGCTATCTTAAGTGAAATAATGTCATGGACATTGCTTTTGCTTCATCCCTGAGGCAGTTAGAGAAGAACTCACTCTCTTCTCATACAGTAATGACATTGCTATAAGAATTTGGTCCAGAATCAAAATCAGAGGTCAGAGGTCATGTGCATCTCAGGAGGGAGAGAAATACCATGATTCAGCCTCCCTCCAGTTTATTGACTGAAAGTTACAGTTCTTTCTCCTTCTACATGCATTGGCATTCCCATCAACAGAATGTTAAACATGTTACTGTTATTTAATATTTTCTTTGGCCATTTCCCACAGAGAACACATGATCTAACATCCAGACACTTCAGTGGAGTACAGAACTGCAGTGACTCATTTCTGTAAGAATCAGCACCTGTTACCAAAGAGGTCAATGCCCATTTACAAATAAACAAGTCAGAAAAAGCTATGATTTGCCTTCTTGGATATCTCCTGAAAAGACCAAAGTCTAAAATTATAATGAGGTTTTATTTTTTGTCAGGACTGGTTTCTTCCCCATGTAGCAGCTAAAGAGACTCTGTTGATCACACATTCATATAAAGTTTGGGAAAGACACAACACATGGAGCCTGAGGTGCCAAAGGTCCAGGGCAGTTTCTGCAGTCTGTGGCTCTCCAGTTTCCTAAGCAGATTGTTGTGGGTTGGAAAAAATAAAACCGTTCCCCCCCCAACCATTCCCTGGCGGGGCTGTCCGCGGTCCCAGGCTGTCGCACCTGTGGGAACCGCGTCGGGAACAGAGCTGCAGCACGCACTGGGAGCCACCGGGCTGCGGGCGATGGCGCCATGATGGCCAGCGGCAGCGGGCGAACCGGCAGCGGCAATGGCGCTGGGAGAGGCCGGCGGTGGTCCAGGCTGGGTCAGCCAGTGCGGGCCCAGCGGACCGCCACCTCTGCCGCCCCTCCGTCTCTCGGCCGTGGTCCGCTCCAGGGCACGTGCCGTCCGGGCAGCGGCGGCGCCTCCTCGTCCCCCCCC
>VYZS01017856.1:4044-15977 GCA_013400695.1 Neodrepanis coruscans
GTTAAACTTTCATCAGCTGCTCTGCTGGCCACAGCTCCTTTTCTAACTCTAAATCAAAAGACCTTTTCAACCTTAACTTGCAGAGATTGGGCCAACTACCTCTGAGAAAAGCCAATCAATTTCTGGTCTACATTTGGACAATACAGGCTTTGTTTTCCTTGTGCTCCAAGCTACAGATTTGATATTAGTATTGAGATTCCTGCTGTCTGCAGAAATAGCAGCTGCAGAGCACAATATCCCTATGGTTAAAAAAGCGACAAGGCAGCTAATGAAATAGTTAATTAAGTTTTACAGGGCCCCCAAGACAAATGATTTTAGACTATACTCCACTCCATACTGCAGGAAGTTTAGGCTACTTAGCTGGTATTTTGGTAGCCTGCTCACCTTCATTTTTTTCCTAGATCCTACTTAGGTAAGAGTATCCAGGCTGTACAATAATAATACTTTTTAAAGCCCTCTCAATATCCTAGTTTGGCTGATGAGCTGAACACTAGGAATTGCTGGTCTCCTACGCTGACTACAGGCATCCAGACAGATGCTCACCTCCATTCTGGAAGAGTTAATGGCTTCACATGATCTTGGAAAACATGAGAAGCAATCTTCCTCGACTGGCTTAATTAAAAAAACAGGCAGTAAATCTACAAATTTCAGTTATGAAATATGTTGCCTGACTCAGCTGAGCTGCTTAAACTGAAAGGGAGGAGTTTAAAAGCTGAATTACTACTTGCATTTTAGCTATTACACCTCAATGTAAAAAGTAAGGATCTTTTAATTCAGTTTTGTAAGAGAAACAGGTGAGAAGATGTTGAGCAAATGGCTGGAAGTACAAAGCTATCCAGGAGTGGCATGTTGGGCTAAAGAGAGATGGATTTGGGTGTCAGCAGCACAAAGCTGCTAGGTGAAGTTTGGGAGTGAAAGGGCTCCACTGAGAAAATGTAAAAAGTAACACAGGGGAAACACTGATGCTGAAAAACAAACAGAAGGTTGCAAAACTTTAAATCCATCAAGTTGGAGTGGTCTTAGGCTGCATCAGGGAGTTTTAGGTTGGATATTAGGAAAAATTTTTCACAGAGAGAGTGATTCCCCATTGGAATGGGCTGCCCAGGGAGGTGGTGGAGTCACCTCCTGGATGCGGGATGTGTTTAAGGAAAGGTTGGATGGCGTACTTAGTGACATGGTTTAGATGATCGGATGGTGTTGGGTAGGTTGATAAGTTAGGTAATAGGTTGGACTTGATGATCTCTACTGTCTTTTCCAACCTTGTTAATTCTGTGTAATTCTGCCTGTGAAGCAAACAGGATAAAAAGAAAAATCGTTGACAGCCAAGGAACGAAATGTTCATGGAAGTGGCAGAGAAATCAGGTAAAACAGCACCAGAAATGTCTCCTTTTGCTTTGCAGTTGGTGTTGAAGTGTACTGCAGGATAACCAGGACATGAGCTGTCAGAGAAGACAGGTCCTGTGAACAGACAGCTTGCCTGGGACCTATGGGGACAACTTGAGGAGAGATGATCAGTTTTGTTGTCATGGAGTCACCAGCTAATTCATTGAAAGTCAGAAAGGTAGAGTGTGAGGAGGGCAATTTTCCAAAATTAGAGAAGTAGTGTACTTGTAAGTAAAGAAGATAAAGCAGGTGAAAATCATGGAGAGAATACTAGGACATGGAAAGGCAGAGGGACAGTTCAAGAAGAGTGCAAAATGGATTAACTTCCCCTGAGGTGTTGTGAAGATCAAGCTCTTAGTACAGCTGACATCTCTGCAGAAAACTGAATCTCCTGAAAGTTGGGAGCAATATCTACCAGACCACAAATTGCTAGAAAATACCTGCTTTACAGGGTTTCAAGAATAACTAGCAATACCCTCATGTAGTCTAATGTACTCTGGGATGGCCAGACTTTCAGAGGGATCTATTCCACTTTCCACCACCCTCCAAAACACTTAAGATACTGGAACCTCATCTGCTTTTCAGGACAAAGAAAAGCAAAACCACGTGGTTTTCCTCAGAAGGACAGAAATTCTGCCTCTTTTCCATGGTCATGCTGCTGGGTAAGACCAGCCTTTGATCAAGTAAGAGCTACCAAGACTCGTTTCAGGTGTTAAGCTTTTCTTAAAAACAAAACACTATCACCAATAGAGCTTGTACCAAGAATAGACCCCAAAGTGAACATCTCATTCTGTGATACCCTTCCAAATGTTTATATTAAAGCTGTCCCTTTCATCGGCTTCTCTCTGAGGAGCACTTCTTTCTCACTTCTGCTTGTGGCACAGAATTTCTTTGTTTTAAGGTCTTGTGGGTATCCAAACTTTCCAGTTAGTAACCTGGACATAAAAAGTACATTTATATAGGGCCTGTAGTCTCAAAGAAACTATACAGAGAAAGCTGAACCATTACCTTTAAGCTTAATTTGCCTCACTGCAGCTAAGGATAATGGTACTAAGGGGATACAAGGTCTTAACTGCAGGGGTTTAAAAATCTTTTGATAGCTCAACAGAGAGGGGCAGTAAGAGGAAATGCCAGACTTTCACTATTCTCCTTTTCCTCACCATCTTTTCCTTCACAGAAAGGAACATCTTCTCTAGAGTGACTGGTGCTTCTGAGAGGTTATGTTACACCTAGGGCATCTTCCTTCTCAGCTTAGGGGTGCTGCTCCATGGCCCACATCTGCCTGGCATGTAAGTGTTCTTCCTTCTCCCTGTCTGCCTGGGAGCTGCCTGCTCCTTACTGCAGCACAGGCTGTGGCTGCAGCAGTGAGGTAGGAGTGGAGAACAGCAATGCCTCCCGTAGCTTTTCAAACGCTCAGAACGATTTGTCACTCGTGCAAGTAAATATCTGACAGGAGCATATGGCTAGGAATGAGCAATAGCCCCCCACGCTCGCTCACACGGGAGCTGGTAGGGCTGCTTGACGTAATAATGTGTGGAACAAAGGAAGAGGAAATACATTTTATAAAACGAGGGAATTAAAATGTTCTTTAATGTGATCTGTGCAGAATAGCTGCCAATTCCTACTGTTTGTGCATGGTGTTACTCTTTATCTCAAAGTCTGCCTCTCCTAGCCCCCCATGGTCCAACTATGTCAGGTACCAAGCAGACATGTACTTAATTTCTCCATTCTGGTATACCTTGCATTTGAGCTGGTGATCCCTGCTCCACAGTTCTGTTGTGTCGACTCATCATTTCTGACTGCCTGGTGTCAAGATGCAAAATATGCCTGTCATCCCCCCTCCTAGAGTTTTGTCCAGACTCCAATCTTTTTTGAGCTTTGCTGGGTCGACTATGGTACTTTTTTTTTCAATAAATATCAATGGTCTTCCATAGGACTAGGAGAGAGAACTGCTGAGATTCAAGCAAGAGTGGAATGGCAGCTGTATATTAGCAAGTCTGGTCACAGGATTGTCCCAGAGATTCCTACAAGGTTCTGAGGAGGAGAAAATACTGCTGGAGCAAGTGGTCTTGGACAGCCCCAGCCCACTGGGAAAGACATGAAATCCAGGCAATATCCAGCATCAAAATTCTAATTCAAAAATAAAATGGGTCTTTAAACTTACTATTCAGTGCAGTTCCTACAGAGACGACATAAACATTCCTAAGTTTTCATCCACATTTCCACCTCTTAAATCCATTAGAACTGGGAGCTTGCAGTGGAAGTTTGAGTTGTTTTGGGGTGTTTGCATGACCATAGAGTCTGAAGAATTTCACAGAACTGGGTCTCAGACTTCTCAATGCTCATTAGCTATGCTGTGCTATTAACTGGAAGGAAATTTCATTAAGTCAGTGGTGAAATTGTGTCTTGGTTTCAGGCCAGATCAAATGTAGGAAAAATTCTGAATGAAATAGACTCCTCCTCCATTTATCAGGAGAACCATTAGGAGAAATTTGGCTTTTGGGAGATGTTTTCCCTGATCATCTGTCACAGATGAACAGGTATCTGTGGCAGAATACCACCACAACACCACCACTTTATCTCTTTTTTTTTTTTTTAAGCCCTGGAGCCAAATAACTTAAGAAAAAGTGTTGTTATTTTGATGGGCATTTATACTTATTTCATGATGGAAACTCCTTGGACAAGGATTAGGAGCAACTGTGTGAGTTGTGCTCACAAAGTATTTTCTTTGACAACAACAGAGGGGATATTGCAGGAAGAGGGAAATCTGTTTTCCCTTTTCAGATTATTCTAAACAACAGCCAACAATTTCTCCATGGTCTCACTTCCACGAAGTTGGAGCAGCAAGGAGCAGTGAGAGCCCAGCCACAGCAGCAAGGGGCTAGGTGGCAGCTCATTTCCACTGCTCTGCCTGAGCTGAGCCCTGCTTGAGCTGCCAGGCTGCCCCTGGAAACCATCCTTGCTGGCAGACTGCTTGTAAATCCCCATGTTTCGGGGTCCACAGCATCAAAGTAGCTCCAGGTCATCAGTCTGTGAGCTGACAACAGATCTATAAATGAATGGATTGCAGGAGTCTGTAGGCAATGACACTGAGGAAGTAACGTGCTTCAGGCAGCACTATGCTTAGCTCTGCCTGTCAGCTTCAATTCCAGCTCTTTAATTTCCTGTGGCTGCAAGTGATGGTGGAGAGCTGCACTATCATTTAAAGACTATGTGTTTTTTTTGAATGGAATTAGGTTTTTTTGTATCTCTCCAGATCTTCATCTGCTGCTGCTCTCTGACTGAAGTCTTTTGAAACTTGCCTAGATTAAAAAGACTAATTTTTATTAAGCATTTTTTTTAATATATTCAAGGGTATTTGAGGACATGAAGAAAACCACTTTCTTTCTTCTAATCCCATAAAAACTGTAAGCCATTGCATTTCATCTCTAAAACTCAGTACTAAAGAAAATAGGTGTTGGGTTTGGCCTTTGATTTTAAAGGGGATATGCATGTAGCAACTTAGATGAGGTGTGTTTGCATTTGTTCTCTTCCCTTTCTCCTTACAGTCTGCTACTCAAACCACTGGGCTTTGTAAAATGGAGGAAGGGGATCTCAGATCTGTGGCCAAGACACTGATTGCCTATTTAGAACATTATAAAGTCTCCCACCACTATCAGAAAGGGCAAAATGGATTTTTGACAATCCGTTGATTTTTATCTGGAATTTTTGCATGAACTGGAAACACTCTGTCTTTGTATTAAAAAAAAAAGGACATTTTGACACTGTGTAAGCCACACTGGAGATGGTTCATGAGCTTTTACTTCTGCATGCCTGTTGTTGCACCCTGACCTACACTTCCCATTTTAATTTGAATTCTCTTACCTGCATCATGGTGGAAATTAATTCTTTGTCTTGTGTAAGATCTTAGAAAAAGTAGGATATTCCAGCGTAATGAGAATGCATTATTTTCAGTGCTGACAAACAATAATAACACCTTTACCTCATTCATTTATATACTTGGGAGGGTTTGAAGAGAGTTACAGTCTTCACTTGACGAGCTGTATTCTGGGCAGGAGAAGACAAAAGTGAGAAACTGTCTTGTAAAAACACATGTCCTCAAGAGAAAAGCTAGGGCAAAGAGGATTTTCAAAGTGTAAACAAAAGTGTGAATCATTTCCAGTGGATGTTAAGCTTCATGACTGCTTTTTTTACTTCAATTTGCGTAGTTGCACTTTCAGGCTGACTCTAGGTAACGAGGTACAATCTTTCTAAACCCTACATTTTCCTGCTGTAGATAAGGCTTCATCATATCAGAGCATTGCTGATCTGGTGTTTAATAAGGAAAATATTCAGCAGTACTGATATAGCTGACTTCCTCACTCCTGTTGTAGCAGTAATATTTGTGTTTATATATATTTTTGTCCTGGTTTTATACAGGCTGGAGTTTAGATCCTGCACGATCAAGGAACTAACACAGAAAGACCAGAAACTCTATGGATGTTTGTCCAATGGTCTCAACTAAAAATACTCTAAAAAATACAGAAGTATGTATGTTCACTTAATGCTGCAAGAGAGCAAGTAGCTTTCCCAACAGCTTTCCTTACCAAATGCTGAAAACCCTGCAGGCTGATGATGGTTTAATAACTGACTCTGTCTCTCTGTTGCACTGAATTGTGATATGCTGGACTCTTTACACCATCCTTTTCTCTACTGATGAAAACCTCGATCTGCAGCCTGAAAAGCAAAGAGATAAAAGAAGCGTTGTGAAAAACAGAAAAGAGAGAAATAATTTTTCAGTGAAACAACCGGAATCAGTTTCTTTTTCCCTGACATTTCACAAATTGTGAAACAGAGCTTCTTGCCTCCTTTTCAGTGCTTTCTCGATGCAGTGGGATGAGAGACATGACGCGAAGGGGGACGCTATCACATGTATTTTCAGTGTGATTTCTTTAAAAACACCTACGAATAAATGCCCCTCTATCGCCACTGGTGGGAGGCACCCACATAGCCAGTTATCCATCAGGGCACGTACGTGTGTGTCTGAAGGAAGCTGATGGAGCTGGGAGTCGCGGGGTGTAACTCTGTAACTGTAACTGTGGGTGTGTTGGAGAGTCTGTCGGCTCTGGGGCAGAGCGATAGTTCCTGCTGTGGGAGGGTCAGGCTCTCCCAGAGTGACCCAGCCCCGTGAGTTACACAGCCATATGCACTGATAACAGCTGTACATTCTCCTCCGCGTGCTGAGCAAACGTCCTTTGTCACAGAAACAAAAAAATCCACCTCAGAAATATTGGAGAGGATTCTCAGACACTGAATTCCTGTGCCTGTGAAACCTAATGCTTTGCTACAGGTTTTAATCATCTCAGTGTTTATTTAATAAGGGGCATAAAACCAGTGCCCCTAAAAATTACCTTATTTTTGACCAGGACTCAAAGTCAAGCCTCAGTTAGATCACACTCCTGGAAATGTCTTAGCCAGAGTACATTCCTCCATCCACACACTATTAATCACAGTCCTTCCATCTCAGGGTGCTGGAGTATCTCTACATTTCTCAAGTATCATTTTTTTTAAATTTCTCTTCATATTCTCCAAGTCCACGCACTACGGTGACACCCACAACAATACTCAGCAAGTTTATCACCTTCCTTTCTACAGCATATTCCTCAATGCTGTGGGTCTATAACGGGGTGTAATGTGATACTTGACAGACCCACACTCCCTGTAAAACAAAAATTTGTTTACTCTTTTTATTGGAAAGCTTTAAAATGTGACCACTCAAGACTAAGTAGAAGTCAAGCAAAATAGCCTTCCATATCTGCTATTTAAAATCACGTATCTTCAAGTCATCCTGAATTTTCGCACTTGACAATTTTTGAAGTTTGGGGCCAAAACGCCTATGATGTTGGCCCTCATATTATTTCTAAATCAGCAAATCTGTGATGTTTATTTCCACCATACATATCTTGACACTCCTGCTAATATTGGTGACAGATGAAGGCCACAGCTGAGTCAGTCTCTAGGAATGCCTTGTGCTAAAGTGATCAGATTAAAAGCGAAAAAAGGACTGTGGGCTGTAAGGAGCCTTGTCCCCTTCTTAACATGTGCTACAGGGTGATGCCACCTGCATCAGGTCACAGATGTCAGTGCAGATGGTGTGTCACCTTATGTAACCTGCCAGGGGCCATACAAGACTAGGACACTCCGTCTGGGTCAGGTTACACAACTGAGGCTGTGTTTGAGCCTGATGGCACAAACCGGCATCTGGACTGTGTCACCTTATGTGCAACGTGAGTCACCAGGATTCAGAGAAACTGGGACCTCCTGCAGTCAGTAGGTTAAAATATTTTACTGAAGATCTTCAACACGAGGAACCGCAACTAAATAAGGATCAAAACAATGTACAAAGAATGGCAGTAAGAAGATGGTGGCGTTCAGGACAAGTCCAGGGAGGTGTTTATCCCTTGGCTGGGTCAGGAGGCTGCTATGGATGCTGCTGCTTCAGGCTGCAGCCAGGAACACCATTTCTGAGCAGACTCCTCGTGCGTACTATCACTAACTAAAACATTCTTAATGGACATGAGGTAATTAGACTATTACCATACTAAATGATCTGTGAGGGGGTGTGCTCATTTCTTACTAATGAACGCCTTCGCCTTTTTCTCGTGTCCTCGTTTCCGATCAGTCCGCCTAAAGCCCATCTGTTCCCCTACCTTTCTGTCGTACTTCATGAAAGCCGCTACCTTTGTTTCAATTTTAAACGACTTCTAATGGTCTTTTGCACCGTAAAAATACACCAGGCACTAGTAAAGGAATTAAGATTAAATTACAGTCGCCTGAGCCTACTTCGTTCCCGTCTAAGGGGGCTGGCAGTCAGTCTCCGTAAGGAATGTCAGGGAAGCTGCTCTGGACAAGGTGCGGCAGAACCCGGTGAAGAACATGAGAATACTGGACGCGGACTCGTCAAGTGGGATCCTCTTGGATCGTCTTGGACATTTGGCCAGCCTGAGAATCACTTTTTTTCTTCCCCCTTGCTGCTGCCTCCTTCTCTTTTTATCAGCTTATACTTTCTGCCCCGCTCGGCCCCTCAGGTGCGCTGGCGCCCCTCCCCACCAGCGGCGGCCATTTTCTCTCCTTCGCCCCTTCCCCAGCCCTTCTCGCCCCCCACCACCTTTCCCCACCGGAGCCTCGGGAGGGGATGGGCAGTTGCGCCCTCGTCCCTCCCACAGAGCCGCCGCTGCCGGCGGGGTGGCAGCTCCGGGGGAGCCGGGACCGGCACCGGGATCGGCACCTGAGGGCAGGCGGGCGGGATGGGCGGCGGGCGCTGCCATCTTGTGGCCGCTCGGCGGGAGCGGCCGCCGAGGGGGAGTGGGGGGGATTGTGCTGGTTGAGGGCGACGCTGGGGGCGGACTGGGATAATAGCTGTGCTTTTCCCGGGATAGGGAAAAGGTTTGCGAAATAGTGAGCAACACTGGAAGGTTTTTTCCCCCTCGAAAATAAATGGAGGAGAAAACGAAAGTTGGCTTGTCTCGAGTCCGGTGTCCGCACCCAGGGGTGAGGAGACAGAGTTGGAAGACCTGTGGCTTTGAATTTCTCTGAGTGCCTTGTCTTACAGAAACCATGTACACACATTCTGGAATCCCCCCACACACACCTTTTTCTGCACCTGAAGGCAATTACTGAGTCAGGATTCCCGCACTGAAGGCGGCACAGCAGGGTGATCTTGGAGTGAAAGTGGCTCCATTTTGTTGGTGATTTCAGCTGTAATTTACGTATCTTTTACAAACGGAATCTGGCACAGCCCAGATACCTGCATTGCATCTCCCAGACCAACTATTTGTATGGCATTTTCTTTATATTAGCAGGGAAATAATGAACATGAGCACTAAAGCTTTCAGAAGCTCTTCCCTGTGCCAGGGGTAAGGCACTGGCACAGGTTGTCCAGAGAAGCTGTGGATGTTCCATCCCTGGAATTGTTCAAGGCCGGGTTGGATGGGACTCTGAGCGACCTGGGCTAGCGGAAGGTGCCCCTGCCTATGGCAGACGGTTGGAATGAGATGATCTTTAAGATCTTTTCCAACTCAAACCATTCTGTGACTCCAGCCAACCTTCAGTGCTGTTACACATCACTTCGCTTTCCTCTCCTTCCAGATTTTGTTGATGTGAATTGTTCAGATGTTTGTTGATTTAGAAATACATTCTTTTGTCAGCCACTAGGAAAACAGAAGTTGTAAAACCTTAGAAGACCAGAATACAGGTACATCTAGTGAGTCTTAAGCATGTAAAACTTAAATAAATATTTACTTTAGAGTACAATTCACGTAGTTAAAATTTGCTTCCTGGTTTGAAATGAACACCTGCTCTGTGATGTTAACATATGTTTCTCTGGAAGATATCAACGGGAGAGAAAAGCCTGGAAAACAGCCACAGAGAGTTGTGCCTGATGGCTTCTGAAGCTGTTTTGTGACCAATAGAGATTAGACTTAAATCAATAAATCTGTCTCTATTTTGACTGTAAGATGAAAAAAGTTTGCAGTGCCAATGCTGAAATGCACTTTTTTTTTTCAACAATTCAACAATTTTTTTTTCTCCTCATGTTCTTTGGTGACAAAAAAAGAGGTTTGCAGAGATGTAATACATTTCATAAATTACCTCCCATTGGAGAGATTGCTGACTCTTGGACAGCAAACTGGGCATGCTGGAGAAAATACTTAATAAATGTCAGTGTGGCAGCAAGAAAAGAGTGAACACTGTTGCTGAATTTTTTAGGGGGTTTTTTTGGGTTTTTTTTTGGTTTTTTTTTTTGTTTTGTTTTTTTTTTTTTCAGTCTGTGGAAGGAAATGAGCCAAAAGAACTTCAGGTAGCAGTTAGGATCTGTCTGGTGAGGGCTGCTGAGACACTCTGCTGTTTGCCAGACTGCTAAGGAAATAAGGGGAAAAAAAAATCTTGTGCAGTTTATGTTGCTTTTTGGATTGAAGGACAGTGTTCAGGCCATACATATGGCAAAGTAGGTTATTTCTTGGGGACACACAATGCTGTTACAAACCCTCACTTTCTGGGAATTGCTTTGGCTTATGGGCCATCCCCTTGATCTTCCCTCACATGTGAAAGAGGCCGAAGTATTTTTAAAGAAATATATTCTACAGAGATAAAGATGCAAAATCTACAAACTCCTCCTGGGAAAAAGTTGACATAAATGCAGGAGTAGGGTAGCTGCATCCCATTCCTGTGGTCAACATGAGGTGGCAGAAAGGCAAAGATTTCTGCCGCTGAGGTTATGAGAAGTGTAAATCTGGGAAGAATGCGGCTGCTTGTTTTGCCAGAGATCAGCCTCAAGATGCAGATGTTCCTTAACCAGAGGCGGTAGAACTGATTGTTTAACTTTCAGAATTGTTGCTGTAGAACCTAAGTAAAGGCATTAAGGGATAAAATTAATTCAGTGATTGTTCTGTCCAGGGCAGAATGATGAAAGAGAGAGAATCACGGGTTTAGAGGTTCTGGAAATAGGGAATGCAAAGAATCAGGGACGTGTGCAGTTTTTCTTTGTTGTTCATGTCACTTTTTCAAACCAAATATCTGGTTGTACAAAAGTGTGCAGCCAGCACAGCTCTAGAGTAGATAGAAACCTGTTTTGTAAATTTAAGGAAAAGCAGAAAACGCCCTTGTGCCAAATAAAGTTATCTGTTCAAGTCTGGTATTAAGAGGCTCTTTTATGTGGGAAAATATATTTTCCTTTGGTGGATTATGGTCTTGTCAGGATCTCTTGTTACAGTATTAAAATACTCTATTGGATGAATAGGCAGTGGACGAAGACAGTAAGAAAATACAAGTTTCACAAGTGGAATTTAGTCTCCAGTCTCATGCCCTGTTTGTGACTGGTTGTCTTGGACACCTGAGGAGACTTCATATCACATGACAACTGTGTTCAGGCAATTATTTAACTCACCTTCAATTTTTAATGGACTGCACTTTAATCTTAATGGAAAATAACAAATGATTGTTCTGTAATGAGAAGAAAAGGCAGACTGCTTACTTACACAAATGTAACTGAAGTTACATTTGATTTCTTGAATTTTTATCTCTCAGCAGCTGTGTATGGTTTTCAGAGTACCAATTTTAAGATGTGTTGACCACTCAGTTGCTAATTAAGCCAACTGGATGCCAAATATTTTGTATTTCTTGTAGTGGTGTCTGAATTCATACTATTTCCCAGTTGTGCTTTGGAGCTCATATTATAAATCTGAGATTTAACTTTACCACTAATGGAAATGTTGGAGGGGTTGGGATAGTGGAGTAGCTTCAGATCCATGGCTGGAGATGCTGTCAGAGCAGAGAATCTCTTAGGAAAACATGCTCAAGATTGTGTGTATTCAACACACAAAAGCAGTCAAGAGTTGAGCCAGACTTCACAGGGCATCAGAACCAAGACCAAATTCCTGGGCTCTGTCTGGATCCGGATGATGTGATGTTTGGTTTTTTTGGTTTCCTTCACTTGATGTCAGGAATGGTCCTTTTGGTGATATAAGAATACCACAGACAGTGAGATGTTAAGAAAAGATAAGAAACACTAAGTC
>VYZS01017889.1:0-13770 GCA_013400695.1 Neodrepanis coruscans
TCACAAGGAAGCTGTAGACTGTGTTCAGGTCTTCCCTCAGTGTCCTTTTCTCCAGTCTGAACAGACCAAGTGACCTCAGCTGCTCCTCATACGGCTTCTCCTCAAGGCCCTCCACCATCTTTGTTGGCCTCATTTGGATGCTCTCTAATAGCTTCATGTCTTTCTTACATTGTGATGACCAAAACTGCCCTCAATATTCAAGGTGAGGCCATGCCAGTCACATTGAAAGAGAATGTTCTGGCTTTTGGCTTGGTTCATAGGTGAGGTAGAAATTTAACTGTTGAGTTGCAGCAGACATAATCCTGTGTAGCTTCAGTAATGCCAATGTAAATAAGCCTTTCTACTTATCACTGGGTTTTGAAGCGAGATGGTGATATTTTAATCCATATAAATTAATAAACACTTTTTAAAGTTTTAGTGTCTTAAGTCATTTAATGATATATTGACCATTCACAGTGAGTGTTCACAGCCTCATCTCCCTCTGCAAAGTCCTCTGACAGTTTCCACTAGCTACAGTTCTACAGTTTCCCAAACTTTTACCCAAATGAAAAGGCAATACCTAGGAATCACTGCCTTTTGGGCAGATATTGTAAGACATTTCATGCAGGTGTCTAGAGCAAAGATAAAAATAGCCACTTCAGATTCCATCTAATTTGCCTTAAGCTTCTGCAAAGCTTTAGGGTCACTTGCGTAAATCAGTGAGGCTTTAGGAATATTCTTTTTTTCTTGTATTTCTTGCAAAAACACTCCAAGTAGAGCTGTGGAGAGACTGATTGAGAACAGTGATGCCTCAGAGGTCACATAACCAAGCATAATCTTGAATGCAAACTCTAATGAATTAGTACCTATGACTTAATTAAACAGCCAAAATTGCAATAATCCCTGAAGGTGTTCCTCAAGCTTCTGAATGTGGCTATTTTTGAGGCAGGAGTGTTCAATCTGCCAGTTGTCAGCTAAGGGTACCAAACTAAGCTTTTGTACAACTGTCAAGTTACTGCTACAAGTTTGCCAGAGTACAGCGAACTTCCCTGGGCTTAGAAGAGGTGAGATTGTTTGAGCTCTGTTTGTAATTGCTGTAACATTGGGCAGTATGATGACTTGAAGGCCTTTTCTGTCCAGTTATAGTTCCACAACTATACAGTTGCAGTAACTTGTAATTGCATCTTTTTTTTTTTTTTTACTAAGTGCTTGGTAGACAATGAGAAGCTGAGCCTGGAAGGCTATGCTAAGCCTCCCAGAGGCAGTAGTTACTGACTGATTTTGCATGTCTGGGGGCAAGGGGTGTCTTTTCAGTCATCTATTTCATCACTGCAAATGTAGCTTTAGAGAGAAACAGGTTAATTAACATACACGTCCATCTTAGGGGGCCGTCAAACAAGTTCTTGGCAATGAAAAGACAGAGAAATTGCTAACTTCATCTAACTAAAGAAAGACTGATTCAAAATGTAAAAGCCTCCCCAAAGAACCCTGAAATAGTGGAAAACTTGCTGCACTTCAAAAGGTTCGGTTGAATTTGAGACATTCACAAAGAAGAACTACTCTCTAAATACCTGTAGCTTGTGCATGAAAATAAAATGCAAGCAGAGAAATTTCTTGGAAAAATTTTACACCTTTAACACACTTTGCCAGTTAAGCAACTGGAGATTTTAAAAGCTCCGATTCTCAGAGTTAATGGTACACATTCCTAGGTGTGTGCTGTGTGTTTTGTTCAAGCAGAAAAAAAGGCCTGTGTGCTGTGAACTCATGTGATGTGGGTTCAGATAATTAACACACCTTTAAGGTAAACAGTGTATGTATGTCCAGAAAACCCAGTGATTTCCAGGCCTAACTGCTTTTCTGGAGGATGGTAAGGACTGTGCAAGGACTCGGCTGTGGATTAGCCATCAGATGAAAAAGAAGTCTGCAGGTTGGTTGTTGCTTTTTTGGGGAAAGATAATTGGCAACTGGTCTTAATGCCTCCCAAAACCTTCGTCCAGCCCCTTGGTTCTGTCAGAAAAAGGCAGCTCACTGGCACAAGACAAATTGTGCTGGTAGGTCACTGGGGAGGTGTTTAAACCAGGCCTTGGTCAAACCAGAGCAGCATCAGATGGTAAAGAGACCTGCAAGTATGCGTTGCCAGGGTGAGGAGCAGCAGTTGTTCTCTGGCCAGACTTTCTGAATCCAGTCATACGGGAGATTCACTCTGTCAGACTGGTGTCAAATACGGTCTACATTCAGAAATAGGTAGTGAAATTTAGGGTTAGGATTACTGTACAGTGGTGGGAGGCACAAATTACTATGTTTTCATGTTCCTCTTTAGCCTAAGACAAGCTTGTATACAGTGCTGACACAGAAGCCTATTTCAAAACTTAAAATGAGGAAAAATTGTCTCCCAGTTAAAGCCTTCAAGTGTAGTGCTACTGGTCTGAAACTTGAGATGTGAAGTAATTTGAATTCAGATGTTTACTATGGCTGTAAATAATTCATGTGTTGTCATCTGAACGGTCACTTTATGATGTCTGGGGTGGAGCATTCAAAAGAATGGAGCATTCACAGCCATCACCGAAACAGCATATTTGGTCATGCTTAATAGATTTTGTAAAGAGGATTATAGGATTAGAAACTAGAAGACTCTGAATTGTAATTGTACTCTGCCATTAACTTGCTGTATAATCCTGAAAAAGTAATTTTGCCTTTGTCTCAACTTTTCCAACTGTTAGGCAGGAGTACTGAATTTCTCACTTGTGAGTACAATTTTTTGGTTGATGTCTACAAACTGTTACAGAGGTCTTCTAAAAAAAATCAGATTCTATAGCTTTCTGTCATTTGGATGACATGAGGAAGGTGACTAGAGCTGGTGATGTTGTATGTTTTTTAGGTTTGTTTACAGCAACTGCAAAATGAGCAGCTGAAATAGTGTCATCCAGTAGCCTAGGGATGGGTAGCTAAGGGTTCACAGTCTTCATTATAGACCTTGTCAATGTTGTGCAACTTAAACAGCTGTTTGCAAAGGATGGGGTACACAAAAACTACTTAAGCTACCCAGGCCAAAAATTTAATCCTGAAATACTAAAAATACCAATCTATATTAGTTCCATAATTGTATGCATTTTCATTTGTATTTCTCCCCGCTAAAGATGAAAGGAAGGGGAATGATAGGGAGAGCACAGCTGCTATGTAAAGTGGTTTAAGGGGGGAAATAGGACCCAATAACGTGGGAAGAAGAGTCCATACACTGAAAACTGAAATAAGACTCAGGCTCCAATTGCATTTTCAGCTTTTGGCTTCCTGCTGGTTTTGTGTCTAGGTTAGCCCTTCCATAATTTTTTTAAATTGCCACAGCAGAGTTGGAACGTGACAACTGATGTCTCCTGTGACTGTCTCTATTGTACAATTATGAAAATCATTTGCAGTTGTGAGTGCCTGAACGTGCTTAACTCCTCAGAACTCTTCTTGGGAATGAGACTGTCAGATTCCTGATACTCAACAGGTAGAGATGTGTTTAGGTCAACTGGAGGATAAATCTTAGAGCTCATGTATATTAATGACTGTCAGAGATTGTCTGTGGTTGTGTGTATGGGAATTACAGTATTGGTTGCTAAATTCAAGACAACAGCTCTTCAATAATGACAGATGAGGGAGAAGTCTTTAGGAACTGTAGTACTGGGAAGCTGTGTCTGCTCAGATTGAGCAGGTACACACTGAGGTTAGCTGACTGACAGGTGACTGTTAAAGATTCTGGAATTTTTAGCAATATTTCAGAACAATTGCTAATGCTTTTACCAAATATTAACAATTGGAAACTCTTCTTTATTTGTAGAGATGAAGCAGGTGACTCTTTAATATCCGTAAGTCTATGACTAGGCAAATGAAAACTAAAAGTTCGAAGTGTTTTGCAATAAAAATAAAACAAAAATCTAAATATTCTTAGCAAGGAAAAAGAAAACAAGAAGCAGGACTGCTTTCTGCTCTTTGTTTAATAGTGCAAATAGACACAACATGCTGTTGCAGGCACTGTTCAGAATATCTTCTCTGCAATGCCAAGCTCTTTCTGTGGTTTTAGCAAGCTCCACGCACCTGACACTAGAGAGTTTTCATTACCAGAGACAGTTTATATTTATCTGCAGCATCACCATATTCTAAAGGTCTGAATCATCACAGGCCAGACACATCTTGATATACATTGCTGAAAACTATCAGATTGCTTTTNCTAAAAGTTCGAAGTATTTTGCAATAAAAATAAAACAAAAATCTAATATTCTTAGCAAGGAAAAAGAAAACAAGAAGCAGGACTGCTTTCTGCTCTTTGTTTAATAGTGCAAATAGACACAACATGCTGTTGCAGGCACTGTTCAGAATATCTTCTCTGCAATGCCAAGCTCTTTCTGTGGTTTTAGCAAGCTCCACGCACCTGACACTAGAGAGTTTTCATTACCAGAGACAGTTTATATTTATCTGCAGCATCATCATATTCTAAAGGTCTGAATCATCACAGGCCAGACACATCTTGATATACATTGCTGAAAACTATCAGATTGCTTTTAAAATGCAAGTTTAGGATACAGTAATCCCATTCAGTTTAATAAAGTTGATTATCCATTTATATACTTGCATTCTTTCCGTTGCGGCTCATCAGATTATTACTCTGGATCTTGAAATCTGTACTGATATCTTAAATAAGGTGGGGGCATGAATATGTTAGTCCCAGAGGCTGAGAAGAGACTGGATTCTTTCCAACTAGCTGGGACAGTTTAACTCACCACACCTGTAAGGGGTCATGCCCTCACCCGTCCAGTCTCCTCTGCTCTCCAAGGCTGAATTTGTCTTCCTGTAGAAATAGCTGAACTGCCCATGAAGCTGTTATTGAACTGTCACACTTTACAGCCCAGTTTATTTAGGTAAGTGGTGGTGTTTTACTTCTATACCTCTGGGAGATAAACTGCAGCAGTTTTGTTATTGCTCCGTATCCCACTCGTAGCAGAGGCAGCAATCTTTATAAGAGCTTCATCACAGTGAAGACATTGAGCCTGATCTAAAAATGATGAAAGTTGGTACAGAGAGAATATTGGCAACCAAGATGAAGCTGTCATTTGCTGGAGTTACCACCTGCCTCCAGAAATGAAAAATGCACCATTTCACCCAGAAGTTTGTGCATCAGACTTTAAAATCTGTTGTCTGTGAAGGTGAATACAGTGTTGAGCAGTATTTCTCAAGAATCCATGTGTTCTTATGTGCCACATTGGGCAAAAAGGAATAAAAAGTGAACTTTGTTAAGTCATTTGATCTAAAAATAGAGTGATTCCATTTAGTGGTTGAAAGTAAGCAAAGGAAAAAGCAGGGAGTAATGTAAGCCTCTCTCTTATACATGATTGAAGATTGGTAATGAACAGTGCCTAAATGAGGAAAAGACCATGAGCAAGCAATCTCAGTTTAAATACAGTTTAAAAAGGGTCTCATGACTATGAAGGGAGTAACCTGGGAGGCTACTATTTATAAATGCTGGGATATCTAAAATAAGTCACTTTTGTAGGAACATTGGTCAGACAAGAGCTCTTGCATGTATATTGTGTGCTGAGTAGTTTTGCTTTGAATGCTCATCTAGCTATTAAATAACAGGTCGGTTTTATAGTGTCTGGTCATTCATTCTGATCACCAATGACATAGTCACAGAAAAGGAACTGACTTGATATATTTAAGTGAATGATAACACAGTGAATATGAATTAGTAAACCAGAGGCTTGATCCATAGGCTGAGGAATTCTGTTCTACCAGAGGTAATGACATGAAACAAACAGCTGCAGTCAGAGACTATGCAGTGGATAGATGAACAGCCAGTCACACAACCACAATTGTGTTTCAAAATAGTGTCACTTCACTGTTTAAAAGGTGAGTTTGTTTTCTTTAATCTGCAGTTACTGAATTTTGTTGTGCCTTTCATTGCTAGAGTCCTGTATTTTTTCCTTCAGAAGGTAGAGTCACTAAATTTGAGTCACCCTTTTAGCCTTTTGTTAAGCTAATCAGATTAATCACCTTATCTTTTGCAATATAAAATGTTTTCTCTAATTTTTGGATGTTTCTGTTTTAACTTCCTGCCATTTTCTTTTATAAATATGGACACAGGAGCTATAGGTAGAATCAACCTTAGTGATGCTGAACACTGAGGTTAAAATGCTCCTAAATTTTGTACTCACTAATCTTCTTCCTTCATTTGAAGATCACATTATTGCTATGACTTTCTGTAAAGAGTTTATTTACTGTCTTTTTTTTGTGACCAGTAAAGGCTTTACATTGCTTCACACTTCACAGCCGTCTCTTCTGCGGGTGTAGCTGCAGTATGTGATTGCTGGATATATGACTTTGCATTTGAATGTAACAAAACAAAAGAGTTTTCAGTAGGTTCAGTGTGTTGAGCAGCATAAAATTTTCCCCACTGCTTTGTTATCATTAATGCTACTTTTCTGATTTTTATTACCCTGAATTTATCAGTGTTTGATCTATATGACTCCTGAATCACTAATAAAAAAAGGAGGGTATGTATCACTTGTCCTAATACCCCTGAAACCACAGAGGAAGACATTCAAATTTCATGGTGGTTCCCATTTGCAGTTGAGTTTTGACGTTACTCTGTTGCCGTCAGGCCTCGNAAGCAATTGTGAAATCATATACATATATTAGGATGGGCTTTTAGAGTTTTGAAACAAAAGGCATTTCATGAATCACTTTGAATCACTCTGCTTTTGCTTCTGCATTTTGCTCACTTGATCATCTGGGCTGTATCCATGAGAGTTTCCAGAATGCTTTCTCCAGACAAAAACCCAGACCCAGAAACAGTTCAGTGACTAGACTAGTGTAGCTAGTCATAGTCTCATATGTCGTGTGGCTGGTTCCTCCAGTCCATCCCAGGTCCCAGGACTACTCCAGCTAGCTTTGATGTCTCACATAACTTCATGCCATAGCCTTCTGCACACAGCACACATCCTAAGCATCATCCAACGAAAACTACTAATCACCCATCTCATCCCGGTCATCTAGCAAAAAAAAAAAAAAAAGAAGCTTTTTTTAAGGAAATTTGTAAGATTTGTAATGCATGGTGTTCAAAGAGCAGTCAGGAGGAAAAATAGTCAAGGAAAGATGAAAGTATTTTTATAGAAGATACTGTCTGGTGAGTATTGGGTGTATGCTTTGATACTGCTTGAAAAAGTGAACAGCAAAAATAAGTGCATCTCACATTAAGGCTCACAGGGAGAGGTGGTGTAGTTGGGTGCTAGGCCTGAAATCAGATAACGTCTGTGTGTGGCATGAGCAGCAGGACAGAGAGCTGTGGTGGTAGGGCTGTTGAAAGGGGCTGAGGTTAGAGGTTGTTGGTGTTAAATGTGAAATATTCAGCATTTAGAGTCTTCTTAAGCATGACATAGTTGTATTGTTTCCAGGCATGTAAAGATGCTGCCCATGAGAAGTATGGTCACAGTCAGCTCTAGGACACTTGCAGATAGTAATCAGTGGAAAAAGTCATGAAGGCAATGTATAGACATAAACTCTAACTCCCTGCTAGTCTGGCAACTATTTAATATTATTTAAATAAATACATTAAGTTCTGCATTGAAAATTAAGTGTCTTTTGCTAGTACCACTCTTTAGACAGTCTAGAACTTCTCTTCCAATCTTGTTCTACTTCCAGCACTACATTTATTTATTTATACTTAGGCCAACATTATCTTTTCTGTTAAATAGCACTTCTGTTCCTGGGAAATTTACCCACTTGATATTTATTTCTATATAACTATCATGTCCTTTCTTAATCTAAGCTAAACAAGCCCATTTAGTCTTTTCTCATGAAGAAAACTTTCTGCTCTTCTCATCATTCTCGTTACTCTTTTTTGTAACTTTTGAATTTGTGATACAGTTTGTAAGGAGAGGTAATATATTTTATAAGATCACCAGTATTGTTAGAAAAAAAATAGGAAACCTTTTGAGTATATAAGTCATTATCGCATATGCCCAAAGCTTACCAGCTTTTTTCCAACTGTCTCAATTGTATAAAAGATATTGCCTCTGCCTACATGCATTCCCTCTCATAAATTATTAGACATTATTGGCTACACCATACATTTTTTGAGTTAATCTTTTCTGAAATAATTTACATAATTCTGTCCTCCCAAATATTTTTGAGTTTGCTGGTATGACAGATGAATATCTACCTCATGTTTCTTGGAAACATACCTCACCTTATATACTTAGGATTGCCTTTGAACAACTCATTGACCATCTGAG
This sequence comes from Neodrepanis coruscans, assembly GCA_013400695.1. Taxonomy (NCBI): domain Eukaryota; kingdom Metazoa; phylum Chordata; class Aves; order Passeriformes; family Philepittidae; genus Neodrepanis; species Neodrepanis coruscans. The sequence continues at coordinate 8,250 of VYZS01017889.1, forward strand.
AGACTTCAAGGAGTAAGATGCCTTGTATACATTCTCCTCAGAGCACATCCTGTCAGATGTCTCCCCTCAGAAGAGGGAAGGTGGGAGCTGGGATTTGTGAAACCTGTCCAGTGATTCATGCTTGTGCAAAACAGCTGATCTAAGGGCTTGGTGAGTCCCTCAAGGACACACAAGCTGCATTTGTAATACCATTTTGGGTGAAGAGGATTTCTTTTCCAAAAGTCTTATTCTCAGCTCCAAATAATAGATGATCCTGCCAAAATTCTATAGAAATTAGATGTCTTATGAAGATGAATGGTATGATTTGTAGGAAATAAAGCGTATTCCTCTTAAACAGTCTATTCTTAGTGATTTCTTAAGAAATTTTGTGCATGTTTTTGTATGTGAAGATTTGACTGAACTCACCAATCTTCCTCTTTTTTTTTAATAAACCAGCATAAAATAGAATTTATTTACATAATGCAATGATCCATGAAGGTTACCATAACATCAAGGGACCATATTAACCGCTTGAATGGAATTCATTAGAAATTAACTACCACTTAAATTAATTTTCCCACATTCACAAGGCTGTAATGGTGGAAAAAGGAACCGTCCATCAGCATGTACTGACAGGAGAACTGTCACTGCTTTTATTTATAGGTGAATACATTAACCTATGAAGCAGCCTTTTCAGACAAAATCTTGAGCTTCTGTAAAAATAAGCTGCTTCAGAAGACTTTTAATAAGTATCCCAGCCTCAGTTAAACAAGAAAACATACTGCTTAATGCTTTGGCCACTGGCTATATGTATGGCTGTAGCCTTTTCATAAGAACAGTAGAAAAAATTTGCTCCTAAAAACTTCAAACTTCACACTGTATGTAATGTATTTTCAATGGATAGTATTACTGATTAGGTCTAGTTATACTGATACTGTATTTTCAGTATTGATAAAACTACTAAGAAAAGGTTGTCTGTTGGTTCTGTTTTTGTAGTTTATAGCATTATTTGAATTTTTAAATTCTTTTACAAAGAATATATGTGCAGGTCTTCAAACCGTGGGATAAAAGCGAATGGCACTTTTACCCTTCTGTGATCTAGATATATTTTGGGCAAATTTACTCTAGTACATTGTGGTAATCATTTGAATAAGCTACAATGGGAAAGAAATTTGTAGCACCTGCTAAATGACCACAGTTGTCACAAAACAGTACAACATTAGACGTAGCTGTCTTTCATCTATGTAAACCTCTCAGCTGAAGTTATCTTGAGCAATCTCCTGTACAGTTTAATCCAAATAACTTTTTCATGTATAATTGTCACTCAGAGCTAAAAGCTAGCCCTTAACAATTAACATTTTTTATTTTAACAGAGAAAGTTCTGTAAGGAAGGATTGTTTGCTTTTTACCCTCTATGACCATAATTATTAAAATAGCTAAATAAAATGAGGCTCACATAGTTTTCTGTTGGATGCTCCCTTATTTAATAAACAGTGGTGATGTGACATCAAATGAGCCTGTGTGCCAGCACTTGCTCACTGAAATGTTACACTCTCACTGCTGTCCAGAAAGAGAAAATACACAACTTAACAATGAACATCATAGTATTGTGAACACTTTCTCTTAAGCTCCTCCATGATTTCCATACCAGTGTCAAGGAAGCTTCACCACACAGTTTCTCATAATGGGAATTTGGAGGGCAAGTGGCCTTCTCAGGTGTTTCTGTGAATTTATTGCTGTGCTCAGACACTTGACAAGCATAGCAAATGTATGGGTATTTTCTGGGATACCTACAAGTCCCTCAAAGGGAACTAGAGACTGTCATGTTACTTCAGTGATAAAATTGCATGCTGTTATCTTTTATGTCGTATCTCCTGAACAGATTCTTTTCAACAGCTTCTCAGAGGTATAGAGATATTACACACTTAGGGCTAGAGAATATAAACTCAGTAAGTGAAAAGAAAATATTTTACAGGCTTTGCTCTTCAGTACTGTATATAGTTTTCCATTTCAATTATTTAGATATGGCTATATTATGCTATTCAAATATACTGAATTAAAAACTCATTGTCAGCACTACCTAAAAGACTGTGGTTGCAGTTAGGTCATTCTCAGCCTGATGTCACACATCTTAACAAAAATTTTGTTCATGTTCACTTTTCTTTTTAATAGTTACAGTTTTATAGTTTTATATTTTAATAGTTATACAGCTAAACTGAAAATCTGCAAGTACTCCTACCAATGATTTGGTATGCCATTTGTTCAGAATATAGATAAGTGATTCTCAGATGTTCCCGTGGCAGCCTAAGGAGAGCTTGTAGCTGGGAGCAGACTAGCCACTCTCCTTCAAAAGTAAAAATTATGATTTATTTATTACTTAATGGATTTAGAGTGTTTAAAATCCCTACAAACATTATTTTGTCTAATTCTTCCACATTTTATATGGCACTGCCTTTTAGTTTGTCTGAGAATGTACACACATAATGGATAATGGGAATGAGTCAGACAAACTAGAAAATCATGCCATTTTACTTAGTTCTCATCAGGGACTGCAGTTAGTTTGGTTAATTGATACAGTATTGACTAAGTAATGACTCTCAATTCTGTCAACATTTTTTAATTTGTTAAATTCCCCTGCCTTATTCTGCTTTTCTGCTTTATTTCACTTTAAAATTTAAACATCTTAAAAAAGGCTTTTCTCAATTAATGCATTTCATGATTGAGGAACACCGAAATTAACTTTTACACAATTAAATTTTTACGAGTATTTGCTATTGCCGACAGTAGTAAAAACTTCTGTTTCAGCCATATCAATAATTAATTTAGAAGCATATGCCTGAAATACTTCCCCACATGCAAAGGAGTTGTTATTCTCCCACAGCTTCTCTCACAGTCATCCTGGTGACTCCCTTGGCACTAGTACGCCATTATTTTGTTGGCAGCATTTTGATTTCTGCATGGTTATGATTAACCTGTACAATGTGTTCCTCTTAATGCAAAGCTGTTTTCTTATCCTTCAATTCTACAAACTGGAAAAAGCATATAGCCGGAGGCCACACAGAATAATACCAGTGTCAAGCTTTAAAAAACATATTTGTTTTGTGTCCTCTAAGGACAAATGATAGACATGTAAAAATGTTTTCTCTGTTTCCCTTTCATGGAATACTTACTTTAGAATTAACTTCTGTCACAGAAAACATAATTCAAAGCATCTACTATATATTATTTCTGAGCATTTCTGCTATAAAGAGGGAAATAGTACATTGTGTATGACATGTGTGATTACAAGGTTATAGAAACTCTTTATATTTCTCTTGTTGTTATGGTTTCCCCTTAAGAAAGCTTGTCACTGGAAACAGAAGAGCATCCTTCCTTCAAAAGAGGCAACTATATAGTACTATCAAGCACTACAGTGTAATGAATGTAATTTTTAATTGCTTTATAATACTTTAAATTCCTACACTTCTGAAGCACTCAGTGTTCTTTGTGCAATCCAGTCATGTACCAGTTTTGAAATAGGTCAGGGGAGAAAAGATATTATTGTGATACATTCGAAGTGTTCTGATGATTACACGTGCTGTAACCCATTTCTTCATAAACACATTCCTTCTTTAATTTTGCCCTCTTCAAGATACAATCATCCTAGTGTCTTTTTATTCATAAAGATTGTTCTTTTACATACTTTCTCTGTCTTACCTATTTGTTAATTCTGTTTCTCTGTGATATCAAGCATACTTCATTTCATGCTTCGTTGTCCAGGTTTTAGTTTCAGCTCCAGTATGTTAAATGTTCCCACCCTTTTGCTCCATATTTTATAGTCAACAGTACAGAAGTGTTAAAAGCCTTTCTTGAGCAAAGAGAAAGATAAGTGTTCTTAATGTGGAATCCTCTTCCTCCATAAACTTGATTGACCCCAAATCTTATGATTCCACAGTCAAGAAAAATAAAACTTGTTCAAGGCAAAAAATATCTCAGTAACACTTCTCTAGAGTTAAAATAGTAAAAATTTTCTCTTTTCTCCTTACTTCCTACCCCTTCCCCTTGGAATAAAGACAAAGCCTATACAATAAAATTAAAATTAAAACCAACAATAAAATTAAAATTTAAAAAATAAAAGGTAATCTGTATGATTTTTGCTTAAGTCTACATACTGTTATGTATTTTATGTATCCTTGTTTTTGATAAAAAATGTTTTACTTCATTACAATGAATACTACTTTTTGTTTAAAATCTGTAATTTCTTGACGTAGTTGTCATAGCAAACCTGATCACAGAAAAAGATGTTTAGGATTAAGAGATTCCTGATAAAAATGAGGCAGGTTGGAAAGATCATTTAGAATCACTGAATCACAGACTGGGTAAGGTTGGAAGGGACAACAGTGTGCCATCTGGTCCAACATCCCTGCTCAGGCAGGGTCAACCTAGAGCACAGCACACAGAATTGTGTCCAGACAGTTCTTGAATATCTCCAGTGAGGGAGACTCCACAGCCTTTCTGGGCAATCTGTTCACAGGCACTCTCACAATATAGAAGTTCAAGTGGAACTTCCTGGGCTTCAATTTTTGCCCATTGACTGTTCTATTGCCTGACAGCACCAGGAGAAGCCTGGCTCCCTCCTCTCGACACCCTCCCTTCAGATACTTAGAGACACTGATGATGTCCCCTCTCAGTTATCTCTTCTCAAGGCTGAACAGGCCCAGCTCCCTCAGCTTTTCCTCATCAGGGAGATGCTCCAGTCCTTTAATCATCTTTGTAGCCCTCTGCTGCACCTACTCTAGGATCTCCATGTCTCTCTTGTGCTGATGAGCCCAGAACTGGACACAACATTCCAAATGTGGACTCGCCAGGGCAGAGCAGAGAGGCAGGATCGCCTCCCTGGACCTGCATGCAATGATTTTCCTAATGCACCCCAGGATACTGTTGGCCTTCTTGGTCCTCAGAGCACACTGCTGGCTCATGGACAGCTTCTTCTCCACCGGAACCCCCAGGTCCTTCTCCACAGTGTTGCTTTCCAGCAGGTTGACATCCAGCCTGTGCTGGTGCCTGGGGTTATTCTTCCTCCAGTGCAGGACCCTCCATTTGCCTTTGTTGAATTCCAGATGGTTCTTTTCAGCCCATCTCTGTAACCTGTCGAGGTTATTCTAAAGGGCTGCACTCTAGAATATTGGCCACTCCTCTGAGTTTTGTGATATCAGTGAACTTGCTGGACAGCGTCAAAGTCATTGATGAATAAGTTAAACAATACTGGGACCAGTATTGATTCCTGGGGGACACCAATAGTAATAAGCCTCCAGCTTTACTCTATGCAACTGTTGTGGATTGAAGCTAAAACCAGTCTTTTTCCCTTTTCCCCCCCCTCACCCGGCGGGTGGAGGCTGCCCCCGCCCTGTCCCCGGGTTGCGGCGGTGGTGCGGGGGCCCGGCTGTGCCGGCGGTGTGCCGCAGCTGGCTCCGGGTTGGCTGGTGGGGGCCTCCGGCGGGCAGGTGGCCTGGCGCCGCACGAGCAGTGGCGGGTGTTAGAGCCCCCGGGCAGCAGGTCTCAC
>VYZS01017939.1:6943-21176 GCA_013400695.1 Neodrepanis coruscans
TTTGGATTTTTTTTTTTTTTTTTTTTTGCACAGACAGTAAACTGCAAATCACTTATTTGTACAGTTTTACTGCAGACTTAGCACCTAAAGGTTTCTACACCCTCCTATTCCAAACATAGCATTTGTATGGTATAAAATGCCAATATACTTTCAATAGCACTTTGGTGAACAAGGAAGGCCACTCTGCAGCTATTATTACCACCTCACCTTTCCGTATCTTACTAAAAGCTACTTAGCTGTTTTAAAGAATACATATTGCCCTTATGTTCATAAAGACACACACAAACACACAGTCCTAAGAAAACTCTAGCAGCTGAGAAGCTATTGACTGGTACTAAGTACATAATATTTGAAGCACATACCAAGGTCAGTGGGGCTTTTACAAGAGCTGTCTGAGCAATCTCACAGATGGACCTTTGTATCAGCACAGAGTCTGTGATCAGACAAAATGGCCAATTTGCCTTGGGGTAAGAGTTTAAAATGTGCCTTGATCTGTTTAAAAAACTCCCTGAGCTCCAGCACCAGTAGAGACAGCGACAAGTAATAATAAAGGTCTCATTAAGACTCAGTGGAACCAAATACAAATTCCCCTTGTTACTGGACTGCCAAACTTCAAACAGTCACTTAGCTGCTTGAGGAGAGCCCTGGGAAGAGGTGGGATCTAGGGCTAGCAAAGGTCACAGCTGAACCTCTGTTTCACTGCTAGAAAATAAAGGCCTCCTTATGCATAGAGAGGCTCTGCATTTATACACTCAGCTCAGGCCCGGCATAAATAGGTCTTTGAGCCAAAAAGATGTACTGGTGCACTAGAGTGTAATAGTACCTGATACTTAATCTCACAGTGGCTCCTTGGTTTGCATGCCCGTTAACTGCAGGGTATATTTCTTCAGCTATCACATTTCTACTTGTGCTCTGGTCAAGCTCTCATGCACAAGGCTTCTATGTCCAAGCTCTGGCAAGCTCCTTTATTTTATGACACAGTGTCAGACATGGCTTCTTTTCCTAAATGTTCAGCCAGTTTAATGCCCTGAAGGGTCAATTAAATATATATTCAAAAATATCATGAGTTTAACTACGGAAAAAAAAAAAGAAGGAAGAAAAAAAACCTCAAATGAACAAAAAGCAAGCTAAAGAACCATTCAATACAAATGCCCGGAAATAACTTCTAAAATTAAAGGCTACTGGATGTCATCCAGAGAGCTTTTGGAGAAAGGAAAAGTTAGATTCATCTCTTGCTAACATGCTCTTCTGTACTTTGAAGTTTTATTCTGTGCATCATATTTTCCTTTCTTTTCTGAGCAAAGGTTACAGTGAAAACAAGGATGTGGTCAAAAAGTCTTAAGATTAAATCATAGGAGATAATTCAGCTGGAGAGAGGTCATCAGTTGCAAGCATATCCTTTCTTTGACTGTGTCAGTCTGAAGAACCAACTTTGCGCAAATCCTTGTTACAGCAGAATGACCTCTTTGCTATAAGCATCAGATACCCCTCTAGGTGTCCTCCATTTTTATTTCTTTGTGACTTTTAGAAGGTTTCAAATAAATAAGCACATCTCTTTCCAAAGCATTTTGAAATGGCAACTTCTGCCTCTGCTGCTATGCTGACTCATTGGAAATGTACAATGGCTGAAAGACACTGATTGTCCCAACTACCATTTTCTGCCCTAATTCAGCCATAGAAAAAAAACTCTCTTCAGTACCTAGGAGATCAAAACTGGAGTGAAATCCTCATATCATTTAACAGAGGCAAATAAAAAGTCATCAGGAATACCTGCTGGTCTACATTTGGAAAACTTATCTATGCCATCATCTGATTTTGGAGCCAGTAACCTTGGAGAGTAAGGTTATCCAGCCTGTTATCTGTCTTCTCAGCTGCTAAGGTCTTGACAACTAGTTATGTGTATGTCATCTGTAGTTCTCTTGGTAGTGAAGTCCTTCTTATTTAGAAATGGTCCAGTTTCATGAGTATTAAGTTTGATCTGGGAAGATCTAGTCAAGACACATTTTTTTAAGTCAATTTCATCCTCCACTCATCACACTTAGAAAATAATCACATTCCTGACAACTTTTTCATACTTAGTGGTGTTCTCAGCCTGTAACACACACGAAAGGAAGAGAAGCTGAAAAAAGAAGTGTGGTGATCCATTCTGGTAAGGACAGACAGTTGGGGTTTGCTTGGCCACAATGAAAAATAACAGCTGTACTCTGCTAAGTGATCCACAAAGAATCCCATAGGATTATGAAAAGTGGCTACAACAGATCTAGGGAAATTTAATCCTGCTGGCACTGTGCACTCTTTGCTGTGACCCATGGCCTTTCATCTGCTACCTCCCCTCATAACTCTCTCCCTGTCTCTCCATTTCTGAGATTTAGTGTTCCAGTCACAAAAAATATTTCAGCTTCGAGTCACAGTGTTGCTGAGGGGGGAGAAATTAATGAATTCGTAACTATCAAAACAATCCTTGCTCCAGTTAGGAGCAAGACTGTTATCTTGTTCAAGGCTGTTATCTCTAGTGCATTGATTCAGAGCAACCTCTTGGAAAAAAAAGACCTTGACAGGTATGACTCCTTTTATTAGATTCTCTGAATTCAGATGACATTCTGCCTGCTGAACCAGTTCAGTTCCTGAGGCAAATCAGAAATCTCTGCAAATTGGTGAACTGGAACATTTCTCCATTCTCTCCATGGGCATACCCATCTGGTAGAGTTGCTTTACCTTCTTCATTCCACCTGTGATGAAATATGTAATATGCACAGAACACAAGATCAGTGTCCTAATATACAGCAGAACCACTGTAACCTCCATTCAGCCTGAGCAGAATCGGCTTCCACAAGATTTGCATGACTGTCTGTCTCCCGTACGGAGCATTAAAGAAACTAGCTAGTAACTTCCCAGCTCTTCCCACACCTGAAGGCACCTCTAATTAAAACAATAGTATTGTAAGCTGGCTGTGTGGGAGGCAAGTTCCTACTGTCTTTATATCTTTCTAGTGTCTTCTGCTGTCCTCCTGCAAGGTAAGTCTGGGAAAAACTAGATAGAAAATTTACCTTCTACACATCATGTCCTTTTAGCAGGGATAAGTACATGTGACGTCAGCAACCTTCTGTTAGTAAATGCTCATCTGAAACATATGTCAACACTTCCCTAGGAAATACTTGAGGAATTGACTTGGAGCCAAAGTCAAATCTTGATGGGAAGGACTGTGTTTCAATCTGAGCAAAGAAGAAAGACCTGTGAATGCAGAATGATTTAAGACCCCTTTTCCTGCAGGAGCCTTGATACATCTGCCCCATTCCATACAAATGAGCATGCTATACGTTGTGTGTGGGTCTTAGGCAAATGACTTGAAGAAGCCTGGATGATGTGGATGATTGATAGCAACTTTAAGCCATGACTCAGATTAGCAACTCTGAGCTTGATAGGCTTTGAGTGGTCAGCACAGCCTAGCAGTTACAGTTTAGAATTCTTCAGTGTAAACAGTTAACTGACATTATAAAATTCACATTAAAAGAACTGTAATGTGTTTGTCTAAATCAGTCATATGGTAGAGCAGCTCATTACCAAAAGCACAGTATTTAAACTCTAGAGCTTTTTTTCTGTTTTAATAAAACTCCTAGATGAATACATGGATCAGTGTGTCATACAATTAAATCAATAACATCAACCATTTGCTAAGAGCTTTCTGGCTCCATTTTATTTTTATCTCAACACAAATATTGCTTCTTCCATTTCCCCCCGTCTCCACCAAAGCCCAGACACTTTATCCCTTCATCAGTTTAATTTCTCTGGACTTATTTCCTCCCTTTTTATCTAAGCTATTATTTTTCTTTCTTCAATCTGTTGTACGTGGTTATTTTAGGCTTAGCAATATCACTGTGAAGTGTCAAAGCTTTAAAAATAATTTCTCCAAAGGTCTACACAACTCACAAACACAGAAATCTCAACTGAGCAATGCAACATTAGATGTGAACATCAGTAAAATCTATATGCTTCATCACCACTTGCCTTGTTTGACCTGTATGCACTGATGTGGAAGAAAGTACACTGAGTATTTACAGTATTTTAAATGGCTTTTTATCATCAAACTATTTTTAAATCCCCCTTATTAATGACCACCTCCAACATCCATAAGAACCCCAAGTGAGGATCTCAAAGAATAACATGCTCCAACAAAAAAACAGCAACTCCAGTCATTGAACAGAGACTTCACCAAAAATTCGTCATCAGCATGCTAACTTTTGGAAACTCTGGCTGCAAAGTCATCCATCCCTCTACCCATCCCACCACTACCATCCCACTATCACCCCCACCATCCCAGTACCCACAACCAGCTTGAAAAGGAGATAGCCGCAAATGTGCAAGCACTCCCTCAATGCAGAACACAGGCTGGGATAGCCTAACACACTAAGCAGCAAGTAGGGCCATTTATCCAACAGAGGCAGCAAGAAGTGTGGCCAGTTTCCGGCACAATACGGATTTTTGTTTTCTATTTGCACATTTTACTGAATCTGAAAGCACAGTTTTGACAGACCTGACCAGAACCAGTTTCCATTGCTGATACTTATCTAACTACACTAACATTAACAAAAAGGTCTGTCTTTTCTCTTACACAGCTACCCAACAGGACCACAAAACACACACAGATAAAGCTCAGACACAGTTAAGTGTTAATTTGCTAAACTGATATTGCAGTGTCCATCCAGGAAGAAAAAATCACAGTGGTCTAGTTATAAAGAGCACTGAAGTATATAGGATTTTTACACATGTTCTGGCTAAAAAGCTGGAAGCAGATGAACCTAAAGGTAAAATCAGCCAGAACACAGTCATGTTTCTGCACACAAAAACCCCACAAGATAATTAATCAAACCCTGTTAAAAAAAATGCTTGGCATGTATCACCTACATCTTGGCCAAATTATATCAAGGCTTGAGCTTTTATGTATCTACAGATTTTAGATTTATTTGAGCAATTAGGCCTCTAATCAATGTATTTCTAGTAGCCAAGCTCTGGGTTGGAAAAGGCAATGGGTGGAAATTCCACTGAGGCTGGCTTTTATGGTTTAAAAATACTGACCTGGTAAGACTCGGATCATCAGAAAAGCTAATCTCAAAAGTGTATACCACATGTCCTCTCTTCCTGACTGGTAAGTGCATATGTGCGTGTGTATATACATACATGTACATATACTTTAGATATATATGGGTATAGCTATTGCATTCAAATAATTTTCAGGTGTTCTGATTTGAGTTTCTAGAAACACTGACACAGAAAATGATTTTGCTTGGGCAGCTTCAGAAAAAGGAAGTAACAATTGTCAACATTTCTGTGAAGCATTCAGAATTGGAGCTGCATGTAGCACTTGGACATTTATTTTTATTTGGTTTTGGTAAGAGTGGTCTATTGCAAGGTCTTTATAGTACATATTAAAGTGATATTAAAAAGATATTAGTCATTAAAACCTCAGAAGTCAGAAAAAGGCTGTCTCAGGTCCCATCAAGAGGCTTGCAGAAAGTCAAATATCTGCAAATCTAGTTCAAAGTCTGAGTTATTCCAAGCAGTGTTATGGGCTAAACTGATTCCATATTAAATACCTCATTTTTTGAATGTCTTATCCAGTAAACCATGACCAATTTTGGGTTCGAATTCCCAGCCTAGCTGAGAACAGATGTCAAAGCATCCTACATGAGGCATTGCAGCACACATGTTTACAGGTGACAATCAGAGAGGCCCAAAAGATCCAGATTGTGCTTCCTAGAAAGAGCCAATGATGAGAGATATCAGTGCCCAGTACCTAGTCCTCAGTGCTCTTTCACTTTCGATATATTTTAAATAAAAAAGATGAGGTGACACATCAATTTACAGCAATTTAGAGCATGTAAAACTATGATCCCTAAATAATGAATCTGTCCATATCATCCAGTGTAGCAAAATCTGAACATTGTGCAGAGCAAGTCCTGAGGATGGGTGAGACTTTAAATCAGCTCTGAGGGGATGTGTGTGTCTTTTGTTCAACAGCTACCCAGCACTCTTGAAATTATTTGATGAAAACCATTCAGTGTTGGTCAGTATTTCAGCAGAGACAAATAAATCAAAATTAACAACTCCGGGCACATAAATTCTCCAGCTCATTGGTTTACTTGGGCTTTGAAATACTGCTTTCTCTGGGGCATTTACCCTAATGACTGATTTTCCAGACTTCTCTGACCACATGGGTGAAGGAAAGCACTTATATGGTACTGTTGCCTGCCACTGCAAGAGATCAGACCTGTAACCACGCAAGACCTGTCCCAGTGACAAGCAAGGCTGGAATGAATGTCTGACCAGGGAATGAGGTAATGCCCTGAAGCTCTTTCCCAGGTGGACTGGCAACTACATTTATAAATAATGAAATAGGGCAATTACTCAAAGCAGAATTTAAAAAAAAAAAAAGTTACAGGTCCAGAACATTAACGTTAATACCATGAAGCACTCTGGATCATCAGGATTATGAAATAACTAACCTATGGATGACAAACTTCTTCTGTGTTGGTAAGGTCTAATTAGACCTGAGAGGCAGAAAAACAACTATGTCCAAACCCAGGATTAACAGGGAACTGCCACAGCTAAATGAAATTCAACAACTGAAAAGGGTAAGTCTTGGAGAAATATGTCACACACCCCATCTCCTCCTAATCTACAAAGCAAATTCACATGGTATTTCTGTGGATGCTACCAGAGAAACAAAAATACATTTCCTCCAAAGAGCTGTGATCATGAATGTAAAACAACAACAGCATTTCAAGGGGAAAAATTAAATTGCTGGTATCATGTCATGGCTTAACCCTAGACAGCAGCTAAATATCACATAGCTGCTTGTTCATCCCCCACCCCTTCTCTAGGTGGGGATAAGAATCAGAAAAACAGCAAAACTAGTACATTAAGAAGAGTTTAATAATGGAAACAAAATTAAATTTAGTGATAACAGTAACAATAATAATGATGATGATAAAAAAGGAGAGAGAGATGAACAAAACTCGAGAAAGAGAAATTACGCACAATACAAATGCTCACCACCCACTGACAGATACTCAACGTCTCCCCAGGCAGCCATCAGCCCCTCCCAGCCAACTAACCCCGTTTATAAATTGACATGATATTCTACTTAGGCCAGTTCAGGTTTGCTATCAGGTTAGCTGTCCTGGCCATTCTCCCTCCCTCTGCTGGCTGGCAAAGCATGGGAAGCTGAAAAGTCCTTGACTTGAGGTAAGCGCTCCTCAGCAATAACTAAAACATCAGTATGTTTTAAACATTATTTTCATACTGAATCCAAAACACAGCTCTGTGCCAGCTACCGGGAAGAAAATTAACCCCGCTGAAACCAGGAGCCGGAGTTTGCCAGAGTCCCGGGCTGCGCGGCCGGGAGGTGGCGCTGCGGCTCCGCGGTAGGAGGCCGGGAGCGGTACCGCGACTGCCCGAAAGAAGCCGTTTCCCAGAGATTAGGAAAATCATCTAGCCATGCACTGACATTCCGGGGCAGCCTGCACAGTCGTCCTCTGAGGTACGCCAACACGAGGGTAGTCCTTTCACTGCTGGTGTCAAAGCGAATGAAGCCCCTTTCTGTAAAATACAGAAATACTTTCTGTTGATTTTTTGGATTGGGTTTGGGATTTTTTGGGGGGGCCGAGAGTGTTTGTCTTTGTGTGCGTGTGTGTTTGCGGGATTTTTGTTGGTTTATTTTGTTTGGGGTTTTTTTGTTTTGTTTGTTTGTTGGTTGGTTTGGGTTGGGTTGGGTTTTGGGGTTTATTTTTGTTGGTTGTTTTTTTTCCTAGCACACATATGGGGTAAACCCCAAAAGTTTTGTGTGGATAATTTAGATTGGTTAGGTGCTTTTTTCCTACCTGTGGCAAAAGCAGGAATCCAGCTGATCAGATCAGCACCAGCTCCAAAACTAGCATAAGCTTCAGTAACAGAGTGCTGCTGTCTGATCTGGTGGATGCTGACCATCCATAGCAAAGCTTTCCAGGCAGCAAAACCTGAGTGGCTCAGCGACTCCCATTAGACATTTTATCCTTGTAGCCTGTGAACTGATGTGCAGAAACAAGCAGTGTGCTGCTGCATCCAAATTCCTCCTTCTCCAGCTTCTGGAAGACTTTCTCCAAGTCTTATTTTCTGCATACTACTTAAGAATTTTCTTATTCACTATGGCAGGATTTTCCTTCTTTCTGAGGACATGTCTTCCAGTGAACTCCTCCTGCAGAAAGGTGCACCACAAAGCCCTGGGATGACCATGGAACCCACTCCATGTGGTGTTTTGTCTTCATGCTGCTTTCCTTCTGAAGGCAAAGTCCAGCTGTCGCTTTTGGTTACCCATTTACTTTGCTTGTGGCATGTGACCATCAGCAGATGACTTGAAGTTCTTCACATTCTGGGCCTTTCCCAAGTTTCTGGCTAGCAGATACCACTGTGTTACTGATCTTCTTGTCACGATTGTTCCTAGTTCCTTGCCATCTCCCACGACCTGTGCTGTACCAGGGCTCCTGCCTTTGTCACTGCCTCACTGGACTGTTAGCCAGTGTGACTCTGACCTCCTCATGAGTCTGCAGACTCCATTCTTCATCTTCTTTTCTCCCATTTACCCTTTAATTGCCTAGGCAAAGACTGATAGTCTCTTGGCTTCTGTATCCTGTGGGATACAGCCTGAAGGCTGCAGTAGGCAAATTCATTGAGAGAAAGCAACATCTTGGCCACCCACCCCATCAAAGCCTAGTACATTGCAAGGAGATAGAAATTACACATAGCCAACAGGAATGGAGTTACACTGGCAGGAAAATACCCTTGCTTTGTTTTTGCTGTGAAACCCTTCCTGGCCTGTGCTCCTCATTGCTTTGTGAGTGCTCATGGGGAAGCATCTTTCCTTCCTATTGATTTGTATCAATTCATAGGTGTTTTGTGACTTTGGCATAGCCCATGTTTTCTCAGACACTACAAAGCAGAATTTGTGCTTCCTGATAACAGCTTTTCAGTGGGTGCTCACCAGAGAATGCCCTTCCTAGAGACGAACAACGGCCATGCTGGTTTTGCCGCTAAGATGACACTGGTTTTTTTAATCCCATGAAGATGTAAAGTTGCATTTTGCCATTTGCACTTTGTTACTGAACAGCTTTGCACAGCTTACATATTTTGTATGCAAGCATTGTTTTCCACAGTCAATTTCTGTTGACCCACCTATTTCTGTCTCATGATTTCTTTAGTTTTATCTATGTATTTGTTCTGCACCACTTGGATGTGCTGCTGACTGCAACCCTTCCCCAAGCTGTCCAGTCCATACATTCCCAGTACATACACAGACAGTTGAGGCAGAAGTGCTCTGAAGCTCCCAGAGCTCCCAGATTAATGAGAGCTACCTATCATATGTCTATGAAGGCATCAGCCACCATTCCTCTTAGTATCACTGACTGGTGGGGTGTAGCTACTTCATTTCAGAGAAAATGAGACAGATTTAATTCCAAAACTGGATGGGAATTTAATGTCTTCTACTTTTGCCGTACATTTGCGGTATAAGGCCCTGTGTTTATTGAATGGAAATCTAGAGTAACGAAGCTGAGGTCACTATTTAACTCGTCTAATTCAATGAAGATATTGACTCACTAATTCCAACTTTTAGCTGAACAATGCAAAATTCCCTTGGGTCATAGCCTTAGGTAACTAGCACCCGTTATTTAATTGGTTCACTAAGATGGTGTCATTCAAGATTCAGCTTGTCAGCAGACTAAATCTGCCAAAGGCTCACATGCCTCAGCACATTTCTTCATGGCAATGTTGCAATTTTGATAGATTCATACAGCTCTTAAGACATGCTTTCTAAAGCTAGCATACTCTTTTATGCCTAAAAATAATTGCAGGTGCGGTTTATAATTGCTAGGACAAGTTGCAACTCTTACACAGCAAACTACCCAACTGTCTCTGCAAGTCTAACATGAGGAAATATTCTAGTGCACTGCAAAGGCACTCAAAACACTCAAAAGTTAGGAGAGGTGAAATCAAAAGTAATTCATACACATCTAGACCAATACAATGTGGACATTTTGATTATACTTAATCATGTAACAACGTAACCTAATATCAGTCCTGCTTTGAGCAGGGCTTGAATCAGGAGACCCTGAGACCCTCTCCAAGCCAAAGTATGTTATGATATATAAAGATTTTTCTTATAATTTTTCTGGTAGATGTCCTCTGGGTTTGACCAGTGTAGTTTGGTGTCTGGAGCAACTCCCTGTGACTCTGGATATTTGAGTTCCTTGGCCCCTCTCCAAGCAGTTTAATTTTGCATAGTGAGACAAAGTGTTTCCTTCCATTTCCTTATAATTCACTACCTGATCATTCCAGTGGGTGCCTTTTAGTGCCTAATGTAATTAGTGGGTACACAGTTGTTCTCTTTTCCATACCTCTCATGTTATTTTATGGTTTTCTTTGTCTTTCCTTCTTGATCGCCTTTTTTTAATATGCTATGAGATTTGTGAAGAGCTGAATGCATCATAAACATTACTGAGTTAGTGTGGCCAACATTCAGGTGAATTCCCATTCCTCATGAAGTTAAATTACAATTCACATTTCCAAGTCGTGCTGGGTGCAGTACCATCTTTCTTCTCCGTATTTCTCATCCCTGCCCTGGGTCTCTACAGGAGCTGTTCCACATCACCTGCAGCTGATTCAAATCTGCCCTGATGTAATCCCTCTTTCTGTCAATGGCTTTCTTTTGCTGTTCCCTCATCATGAGGCAACACCGTCTGTTGCCATCTGCTCAGTGATCTTAACCAACCACAGACTATTTGCTTTTATTTGTGGTTATTTTTTGGCCCATTCAGTTTTCCAAGTTAAGCCATTAAGTGGGCAGAGAAACCCAGTCAGGAGGGCAGGGTTGCAGAGAGGTGGATGGGCAGGACTACAGTGGTCCTCACAGACATCCAGGAGGGTCTGGCTTGCTGAGAATGGCTGAAACAGTTCCTGCCTTTAATACTCATGCCCAGCCCTGCTTTCAAAATCATTAGCAGGCCAGGAGCACTCCTCAGACATTCATGGAACAGCTGTCTCAAACCACTAGTTTAGTGCCTAACAGCTAAAGTACTAATTCCAGGTTAACTTTAACAAGCGAAAATAGGCTACAGCAATCAGATACATAATAAACTGAGATAAATGAAAAATCTTTTCTGTATGAGCTGTCTCTATTAGTGACAATGGTGCTTCCAGCCACCATAAAACACAGTTTGGACCTAATTTATACAGACAAGGAACCTAATTCATCAGAATTGTGTGAGTTTTTATTTCTTTAAGGAATATTAAGTTACACTTGGATGTAACTTTGACCAAAAGCAGAACTTGCCTCTTAAATGTTCATATCTTTTGCTGTGTGCAGCCAGAAAATGACTGATAAACAATGTGGAAAGCAGACTAGAACCTGACAGATACCCCTCATACAAAGCATTGTTCAGAATAAGATGCTGTATGAGCTACTCATTTTCCACCCCATTTCAAGCTACAGCAGGGCAGGGCTCAGAGTAATGTTTTATACCTTCCTTTGCAGACCATCATTCTCTCTGTTGGAAAGCTCCTAATATAATGAAATAAAATGAGGAAAATTAGGAGGGGGGCGAGTAGGGACGTTTTTTCTCTTTTTTTTAATTATTTACACCATCCCAAGTGACTATGAGGCATGACGGGATGAGAGCACAAACCCGAAAATGGAAGTGATGAAGCCACACAAATGCCACAGTGAATAAAGGCGAGAGACATGTGGCCAAGCAAAAGACAGAGAGAAAGAGAGATAGGTAAGCACCCAGGTGGAAAAACAGGCACTCACTGTATATTTCACTAGCTCAATTTAAGTAATAAGCTCAAATGTCAACTTGCCAAAGGGAGAAAGCTTTCCAGAACAAGATCACCCTTTCAGCCTGTCTTTATAGAGTCCCAAGGTTAAGAGGCACTTGGTTTATAGCTCCTGGAAGCTACCACAGCACTGAAAAATAAACATAAATAATGTCATTAAGAAATATCTTCAGAACTCTGCATCTTATTGTGAAAGCCACATATGATGCACACTTCCCTCTGGGATTAATATTTCCATTCAATCCAAGCCATGGCATTTGCCCTCCTAAAGAGAATATTTATTTAAAATTTCCTCTGGCCTTCAAGACAAAAACAGTAGCAGCCCCAGCTGCCTGGCTGCATGCCAGCAGACTGCATTTCACTCCCGTGTCCCCAGCTATGAGAGCTGTGACTGCCAGGGAGCAGCTATTGCACAACTTGATCATTTCTGTGTACTTTGGTAGAACTCAGAAAGCAAAGTGGTCAGGATTTTCCTGCAACAGAAACATGGCATCAGAAGACCCCAGACCAATCTAAGTATGAAACTATGCAGTTGTGGTGCCTCCCAGTGCAGGCAATGACTTTATCTGGTGCTCTTGATAGCATCTCTGGTTTAGTACCTCTCTACTTCTCTGTGTCATCCCTCCTCTTCATCTCTTTAAAGAAGTTGAAGTCAAGCATGAAGGAAACAGCTTCAGCAATTTACTAATAATAAAGTACTGTTATGGAAGGACTGACTGACTATGTCAGGCTGCAGATGCAGTGCTCAGTGGCATCTCAGAGAGAACCCAGAAGAGGACATCCCAAAGGAGCCTGTGGGAGATCTCAGTAGGCAGACACACTGCTTTCTATTTCTAATCCAACCTCTGGCTGAAAAATTGGCATCCCCTGAAGAGATGTATCTCTTTTGCCATATCTCTTCCAAAACGCTCCTTTATCACAGAATCACAAAATCATAGAATCATAGAATGGTTTGGGTAGGATCTTACAAGGTCTTCTAGTTCCAACCCCTCTGCCATGGGCAGGGATATTTTCCACTAGACTAGCTTGTGCAAAGCAACCTAACCTTGAATAATTCCAGGGATGGGGCACCGACAATGCATTGCAACTTGTTCTAGTGGCTCACTCATAGTAGTATTATCAATAACTATAACCCTCAATAATCTTATTATCCATAATCAGCCCCTCCATTTTACACAGGCCTTATTGAGACGAAAATGGCAGCTTACCTACAGTGAGGACTATTTCAAAAATTATTAGCAATGTCTAGACCTTGCAAATAAACCCACATCTATTACATACTTATCTGACTAGAATAACTTTTGGCTTAGGGGACTGTTATTTCACATTGCAATATGCTGTACTATTATTACTAACATCACTATTGTTACTGTCACTAGTTTGAATGAGGGTACCAGTCCCTGCAGAGCACACATCTGCAAACAGCGCAACATAGCCTGTTTTAGTTCATTTGAAAGAGGTCTGTGGCTTAGGTTTGAAGGGCCAAACCTACTCCTAAACCTTGGAAATGACCAAGTGTGATATATAGTGGGTTTGTCTGTTGACTAGAGCCGGAATAGTCCTGATGACTGGTTAATGATGCTTTTAACCAGATTGTCCAGATACAATTAGCTTTATTGACTGATTTTACCCCATGTTGTTTGCCAGTGAGATGAATGCACACTGCTATTTGCTCTCTCATCACTTGGTTGAGTGATGCTATGAAATAAAAGGAAACTATAATGAATATATGACTTTAACCATCTTTACAGCTAAGAAGAATGTTCCAGCATCTGGCCACTCCTTTTGTAAATCTTTGGAGGTGATGCCCATATCTGATTTTGAAGAGCACTCTCCTTGCCTTCATAATATGCTCCCACTGGTTATCACAAAGCAAACACTTATTATCTGATTTGTCCAATTTCCATCACACTTCTGTATCTTCTTAATATTAACATACTTAGCATGTTTCCATTTAGTAAAAAAAACTTGTAAGAACAGAAAATGATAATAAAAAGACAATAATTAATAAACTATTTCTTTATTTGTGACTATTCTCTACTGAGGGTGGACCATGTGTACTTGGTTAATAATCTCTCAAATGCAACCAGGGTGCACAATAGGACAGATAACAAGAAAGAGAGGGGAACATCACATCCTGTTGAAATTTCAAGGTGAATTTATCAGCAGTGTTTATATTCTATTGAGAACTGATTTTCTACTTAGTAAATAAAAAGCAACAGGGAAATTTTGAGAGATTTTGAGACTACATAGCCTTTAAGCCACACCTTCACCTGGAATCAGCTCCACTAACACAAAGACATGTTAGCCCACATGAAAGGAGGAACCTCTGTTCTCTTGGACAAAAGGATACTTCCAGCAGCAGAATAGT